>JAVYIG010008444.1:0-89329 GCA_035222895.1 Strongylocentrotus droebachiensis
GACTCGTGCGCCCCACTCGACTGACCGATAAATAAGGGGAAAATTATAAAGAGAGAGATAGAGAGAGAGTAATCCAGCGTTGATGAACCTCTAGTAGTCACGGGACTATTTTAAGAAATAAAAAGTTTCTTGGCACCCAAGTCCCCAAATTCACCAATTACACACACACACACACACACACACAAAAAAAAAAAAAAAAAAAAAAAAAAAATCGTTTGACATCATTATGTCGCTCGCCATCTTACATCTATAGCATACTACGGTCATATTTTCGTGAGGGAGGGGGGGGGGGGGGGGGAGGGAGGAGGCTGATGCTTTTTGCCGCTCTGCTCCTAATAATAAGAAACAAAATTATATATTCAGACATTTTTTTTGCCCGGAATCATCTTGTTATTAAATTTTGCGAGCTAGTGAAGCGAGTGAGGAAAACAAGTTTAATAAGGTAAACATTTAAGTTCGATGTAAAAGAAATCACACAATATGTATTCGGGCACCTCGCTGCCAAATAAAGGGGGCATCGCTTATTGGTTTGACTCGCGCTACGCCACTGATCAAGCACCAGAATGGTTCCCATCTGTCAATCTATGTCTATCTATTGTTTATCTTTCAATATCAAATTAATCATCATTAATATTGTTTCTCTTTCGCGAATATGAAGAATGGATGTAATTTAATCAGCTCGCCAATTTTGGACATTACACGGTAATTGGACTCACAATCACAACGACTTCGAAGACATATCGATGTCAAGACCCTATTGTCTTGCCTATATGAACCATTTCGGATTACGTGATGTGTCATCGACTTATTGGCACATCGTACTTTTGTAATTTCTTTAGGTTTTTGAAAGTCTTTGTGATAACCATATTATTCAAATTTACCCCGAGGAAAATGATGTATGGTTTGAGAGAAAATATATAATTCCGACAATTATAAGTTGGGTGCTGTCAAATCACTTTTGTCACTGATCCGGATTTCTTCTTCTTTTATGACTGACTGATTCCTTCCTTAGGGTTATCAAACAGCAATTATGAAGTGTTATTTTAATTTGTTTTACCTCGTAAAACAATTTAACGAAATAAAAATAACATCACAAAAAAACATGTTGAAAGAAAATGATTTAAAATATCTTGCTTCGCCGCACCAGCCCACAGAACGTTCGAATTTTGTTAGAGCAAGACGCGTTGTTAAAAAAAAGAAGCCTATCGTGAATCACGAATACATTCAACAGCTTTATTGATTCAACGAGTTGTAAATGTCCCTCGCTGTATCAATCTACAATTAGTGCTCAGAGGAGCATCTAGCATGAACAATCTTGTCAGCAGTATTATAAAATGTTTACGAAACTATTATGCAAGTTACGATGTGAATATGACCTCTCTTCAAACCAAATGCGAAAGAAAGAGTGAAACGTTTCGTCTCCAACAGTACTGGTTTCTGATATAACAATTTCATAACAAATATACATTCCCAAGTCTCCTTTTTCTACCCCGGCCTCGATTCAGGATGAATGCTTTCCAACTGACAAATATCGCAGTCGCCTCCTGTGCCGGTGCAATCGGCATTCCGGGTAACATTTTCATTGTATTCGTCTTCAGTCGAAGAAAAAATAAAAACCCAACTGATGTTGAGGTGATCGCCCTTGCCCTCCTCGACCTTTTTCTATGCTTGCTTTTGATTGAAGGCAGTGCGTCATCAAAGACTGTTCGTTGGCTGTGCATCGTCGAAACCATCTTAAACAAAGGCATCTTTTGTGCTGGTTTGTTTGTAACTTTATTCATAGCTGTGTGTCGTTATTTCGCGGTCTGTCGTCCGTTTTCAAGCCGGTTTTCGTCACCACTAGCTTGGGCAGTGTCAGCGGCATCTGTTGTGCTCTCCATCTTGATTCACTTGCCGATCGCATTCCATACTAGACCACAGCAAAGGCAAGGCATCGCTATCTGCAACGCCTTCGGGGATGATCCTCTGCTTCGTAAGATATACGTTGCGCTCCCTTCTGTCATGTTTGGCGCTTCGTTGGCTATCATCAAAAAAGAAGCCTATCGTGAATCACGAATACATTCAACAGCTTTATTGATTCAACGAGTTGTAAATGTCCCTCGCTGTATCAATCTACACTTAGTGCTCAGAGGAGCATCTAGCATGAACAATCTTGTCAGCAGTATTATAAAATGTTTACGAAACTATTATACAAGTTACGATGTGAATATGACCTCTCTTCAAACCAAATGCGAAAGAAAGAGTGAAACGTTTCGTCTCCAACAGTACTGGTTTCTGATATAACAATTTCATAACAAATATACATTCCCAAGTCTCCTTTTTCTACCCCGGCCTCGATTCAGGATGAATGCTTTCCAACTGACAAATATCGCAGTCGCCTCCTGTGCCGGTGCAATTGGCATTCCGGGTAACATTTTCATTGTATTCGTCTTCAGTCGAAGAAAAAATAAAAACCCAACTGATGTTGCGGTGATCGCCCTTGCCCTCCTCGACCTTTTTCTATGCTTGCTTTTGATTGAAGGCAGTGCGACATCAAAGACTGTTCGTTGGCTGTGCATCGTCGAAACCATCTTAAACAAAGGCATCTTTTGTGCTGGTTTGTTTGTAACTTTATTCATAGCTGTGTGTCGTTATTTCGCGGTCTGTCGTCCGTTTTCAAGCCGGTTTTCGTCACCACTAGCTTGGGCAGTGTCAGCGGCATCTGTTGTGCTCTCCATCTTGATTCACTTGCCGATCGCATTCCATACTAGACCACAGCAAAGGCAAGGCATCGCTATCTGCAACGCCTTCGGGGATGATCCTCTGCTTCGTAAGATATACGTTGCGCTCCCTTCTGTCATGTTTGGCGCTTCGTTGGCTATCATCATCGTGCTGTACGTGAAGATCTACCGCGTGATTCGTCACCACCAGGGTCTTCGAGAGAGGATGACAAATGGCCTAGGAGCCAGTGATGCTGAAGGGCGCATCTCCTCCATATCAGCTACCGTCTCGAAGACTAAGTCGACCTCCATTATGTCTACCCCTACTGACCGCCAGCCCTCGGTTCAATCATCAAGTGCACCTACCCCTGGCGACGAAGTCAGCAGTAATGCTGATACAAACGCAAAAGATGCCCCTGGTTTAGGTGACGTCAACGTTTCAATCGACCTCAAGAAGCCTCGATGCAGTGGTACTGAAGAGCCGCACAAGAAGCGTACAACACGAAAGAAGCAACAGGCGGACCACAAGACAACCAAGATGCTCGTCATCATGACTATTATCTTTTTCATCTTGTGGTTCCCAGCGTTGGCCATTCAGCTCATGACAACCGAACAGAAGTTCCGCTTGTCTCAGATCCTCCCCAAAGGCGTCGCCATCCTTGCCGTTCTTAACAACGTGCGCTTCATCAACCAGTTTATCAATGTTTTTATCTATCTCATTGCTAATAAGAAGTTTCGAGGAGAATGCGTTCAGTTTTTTAAGTCCTAGCAATGATTATAGAAAATATCGTAAAATTACAAATGTTTCATTATATGAATTCAGAGTTATTGAAAATATTTCGGAATTTCGCTTGATATTATTCATTCATTCCTTCATTCATTTCGGTATATTGAATCAAAATTCCTTGTTAAGACAGTCGGGTGACTGATACAAATAAAGATCACAAAGTTAAAATGTTCAAAGATATAAAGAAAAATTACAAATATATCAATATGGAAAAGAATCCAAATTAAGTTCAAGGAAAGAATAACTATAATAATGGAAACTTCAATAGTTTGCACATCATACATAAACTAAATCGGATTTACATACACGGATGAGTGGGGGGAAAAAAAAGCAAAAGAGAATGGACAAAGGGTTTCATTCCCTTTTCTCGTAGCCTTTAGATTTTGAGCGTTTACATTTTAAAAACAACTAACAGAAATGACAACGTGATGATGATAATGTCGGGAATAAATGTATTGAAAATGAACAGATCTACTAGCAAATATGAAGAAAGTTGGAAGGTAAGAAATGAAATGGGCATCTGAAGAAGATCTAAAGAAACAAGCGTGTCTAAATAATGTGTAAAAAGTGTAACAAATAACAAAATCAAACGCAGTTTCTCATTCTGGCGTTATTGTACTATATATAAATGGTTGAAACGGACGCATTTACCATGTAAATGGAATAAAGTTGTTTCATTAATATATATAGGAACATGAGTAATAAAAAAAAAAATATATATTAACAATGTGAAAATTTAAGACACTTGTAGGCTATATTGTGCCACAATCATTGTTGTATACATTAGGATTAAGAGACCATATCCTTTTAACGGTTTGAAATTTAAAGGAAAATTTATCGTGTATTATATCACTTATCGTAAAATTGTTGCATTAGAAGTGTACACAACAAGAAAAAGTATAGTTTTACTATGGAATACGTTTCCTGCCGACTACATCGGAATAATACACCAGTTTACAGTTGTGTGCGCCATTTTAAATGGTGAGTAAACAAAGCCAATGACCTAGAGGTCAGTGGTATTTATGCGTAAATTAAGATTGCGCCCATGCAAATTGTGATGTGAGCGCACAGCGCAGCGCGCAGGCAGTGATGTTATAATAATTTGCATGGGCGCAATCTTAATTTACGCACAAACCAAATGACCTCTAGGTCATTGGCTTTGTTTACTCACCATTTAAAATGGCGCCCATGTCTGCGCATGCGTACTGATACAACTGTAAACTGGTGTATTCATTTTTTTATTGCTGACGTCACTCATGGTCCCATTTTCCCTCGGGAAAAAGTGAACGTTGCGTTTTCCCAGCGAGCGTACAGGATTCCAATGCCTCCGCACGGGCAACTCCCGCGGTGTCACGGCGCTCAAGCCATGCAATTTACGCTGTGCGATAATTGCACTACACTAATGCAATAGCGCCAGCTAAACATATTGACATCCTTCAATGTTTTATTTGAGCCGTGCAATTTTCTTTTATTTCATTTCGATCTGAATGTAAGATGTGAATGTGAGTATAAGGTTAATGTTATTACAGAAGTGTAGGAATAATACAGATGGAAGGGATATAAAACAAATATAAAATTACTCATTCTCGGAACAAGCCAAAACTATCCGCACTCAGGAACATCTTTAGTAGGCCTACTATTCTACCTCGGGCCGATGGCCCTCGGTTGATGTTCCTTCGATGCGAATAGTTTCAGCTAGATCCTCGAGTGTCAATGTATATTTGTATAATAATTGTATAGAACAACATAAAACTATAAAACTAAAAGCGAGTAAAAGAAATTGTGTTCTAGAAAAAAAACTAATCAAACTATATATGGCTGGTTACTGTACGTACAAACAACCACAAGTAGAATGCACACACCGGTGTCTGAGTATAAGACATGACTGACATGTATGCGGTTTCTACACCGTTTCTAAATAAAAATTACTTAATTTCAAACTATTGATATTACTCTCTTTTTTTTATATTTTTTACTCGCGATGCAATTTGACCGCAAACGGTTGAAACTAATGTATTTAACTGCAAATTCGCTATTAGCATATCATTTTCCTAATGAGACAGCCCCCCCCCCCCCAGTGATGATGCCCGTGTCCTCTTAATGGTTTAAATCGCGCTACGCCACTGGTCAAGCACCAGAAGGGTTCCCATCTGTCAATCTATGTCTATCTATTGTTTATCTTTCGATATCATATTAATCATGAATACTGTTACTCTTTCGCGAATATGAAGAATGAATGTAATTTAATCAACTCGACATAGTTGGACACTACGCGGTGATAGGGCTCACAATAACAACGACTTCGAGGAAATTCCAATGTCAATACCCTATTGTCTTGCCTATATAAATCATATTAGGATTACGTAATGTTTCATTGCCTTGTTGGTACATCATGCTATTGTAATTTCTTTAGGTTTTGAAAGTCTTTGTGATCGTGTTTTAACAACTTTAATATTCATTTTACCCCGAGGAACCTGCTGTATGGTTTGAAGGAAAAAACAAAATCTAATTCCGACAAACTCACTTTTGTCAATCAGGATTTCTTCTCTTTTGACTGACTGATTTCTTCCTTAGGGTTATCAAACAGCAATTCTGAAGTGTCAATGTAATTTTATACCTCGTAAAATAATTTAACGAAACAAAACGAATAATACAACAAAAAACATGTTGAAAGAAAATGATTTAAAATATCTCGCTTTGCCACTCAAGCACCATAGAACGTTCGAATTTTGTAAGAGCCAGACGCGTTGTTGTTATCAAAGCCCATCGTGAATCACGAATACATTCAACAGCTTTATTGATTCAACGAGTTCTAAATGTCCGTCGCTGGATAAATCTACAATTATTAATTGTAGATTTGTGCTCAGAGGAGGCATCTGGCATGAACAATCTTGTCAGCTGTATAATCAAATGTTTACGAAACTAGTATGCAAGTAACCATGTGACTGCACACTTGACGGTAATTAGGCTCTATCTTGTCAGAGCACAATCACAACGACTTCGAAGAAATTGCAATGCAATTACCCTATTGACAACGTAATTTGTTTACGAGGAACATGCTGTATGGTTTGATAAAAAAATATATAATTCCGACAATTATAAGTCGGGTGCTGTCAAATCGATTTGTCACTGATCTTATTTTTTGACTGACTGATTCCTTCCTTAGAGTTATCAAACAGCAATTCTGAAGTGTCATTTTAATTTGTTTTACCTCGTAAAACAATTTAACGAAACAAAACTAACATTACAAAAAAAACACGTTGAAAGAAAATGATTTAAAATATCTTGCTTTGCCGCACCAGCCCACAGAACGTCCGAATTTTGTAAGAGCTAGACGCGTTTCTTTTTGTTGAAAAGCCTATCGTGAATCACGAATACATTCAACAGCTTTATTGATTCAACGAGTTTTAAATGTACCTCGCTGTATGAATCTACAATTATTAATAGAGCTCAGAGGAGGCATCTGGCATGAACAATCTTGTCAGCAGTATAATAAAATGTTTACGATTATGCAAGTTACCATGTGAATATGTCCTCTTTTAAAACCAAATGCGAAAGAAAGAGTGAAACGATTCGTCTCCAACAGTACTGGTTTCTGATATAACTATTTCTTAACAAAAATAAATTCCCAAGTCTCTTTGCTCAACTCCGACCTCAATTCAGGATGAATGCTTTTCAACTGACAAATATCGCAGTCGCCTCCTGTGCCGGTGCAATCGGCATTCCGGGTAACATTTGCATTGTATTCGTCTTCAGTCGTAGAAAAAACAAAAACCCAACTGATGTTGCGGTGATCGCTCTTGCCCTCCTCGACCTTTTTCTATGCTTGCTTTTGATTGAAGGCAGTGCGTCATCCAAGACTGTTCGCTGGATGTGCGTCGTTGAAACCATCTTAAGGAAAGGCATCTTTTGTGCAGGTCTGTTTATAACTTTATTCATAGCTGTGTGTCGTTATTTCGCGGTCTGCCGTCCTTTTTCAAGTCGGTTTTCGTCACCACTAGCTTGGACAGTGTCAGCCGCATCCCTTGTGCTCTCGATCTTGATTCACCTGCCGATCGCATTTCATACTAAACCAGATCAAAGGCAAGGCATCGCTATCTGCGACTCCTTCGGGGATGATCCTCTGCTTCGTAATATATACGTTGCGCTCCCTTCTGTCCTGGCTGGCGCTTCGTTGTCTATCATCATTCTGCTGTACGTGAAGATCTACCGCGTGATTCGTCACCACCAGGCTCTTCGAGAGAGGATGACAAATGGCCTAGGAGCCAGTGATGCTGAAGGGCGCATCTCCTCCATATCAGCTACCGTCTCGAAGACTAAGTCGACCTCCATCATTTCTACCCCTACCGACCGCCAGCCCTCGGTTCAATCATCAAGTGCACCTACCCCTGGCGACGATGTCAGCAGTAATGCTGATACAAAAGCAAATGATGCCTCTGGGTTAGGCGACGTCAACGTTTCAATCGACCTCAAGAAACCTCGATCCAGTGGTACTGAAGAGCCGTACAGGAAGCGGACAACGCGAAAGAATCAACAGGCGGACCACAAGACAACCAGGATGCTCGTCATCATGACTATTATCTTTTTCATCTTGTGGTTCCCAGCGTTGGCCATTCAGATCATGACAACCGATCAGAAGTTCCGCTTGTCTCAGACCCTCCCTAAAGGCGTCGCCATCCTTGCTGTTCTTAACAACGTGCGCTTCATCAACCAGTTCATCAATGTTTTTATCTATCTCATTGCTAATAACAAGTTTCGAGGAGAATGCGTTCAATTGTTTAAGCACTAGTAATGAATACAGAAAATATGTTATTAATTTAAAAATATTTCATTATTATTTAGTGAATTCAGATTTATTGAAAATATTTCGAAATCCTCTTGATATCATTATTCTTATCAAATGTTAAGGAAAATTAAACAATAAAACTATAAGCGAGTAAAAGAAATTTTGTTCTAGAAAAAAAAACTTAATCAAACTATACAGTGCGTCCCAGGAAAAACGAAACCGAAAATTATCAATGTTTTGTCATAACTTAATCAAAATTATAATTGATAAATGACACATATTTGAAAAGCTTAGATCCTCCTCTTTCATTTGATGCAACTCGTATGATGCATATTTCACGCATGAGTGATTAAAAAGAATTTGAAGAGAGGACACCAAAAAGTGATTTGGCGGACGGTATCTGAATTTGAAAGAGAAATCACATTTCTAGAAAGTTGAGTTTTTGCCCTTTCATATGACACCTCAATCAGGAAAAATGAGCAAGAAATGACAAATACTGTAGAGTAGTGCTTGCATTTTCATAATTTTATTAAACAAATTCGTTTTCACTGGCTGCCTGCCGTAGCAACATACGGAATTAACAAAGACTTAACTCCGTTTCGTTAACAATCAGCCGTAGACGAAAGACTTCATGCATGGCTGATTGTCAACGAAACGGAGTTAAGTCTATTGTCAATTCTGAAGTATAGTCGCAAATGATAACCTTGTTAATGATTATGAAATAATCTCATCTAATTTTCTTGAATAATCTTTCCAATTGTCCATCTTATTCGATTTTAGTATTGAGAATAGATTTTTAAAATAGTTACCGATTTCTCTCAATTTGAGTAGTAACAATGATGTTTATCATGTATACATCACCGCTATCAATCACCCAACCCACCTGAAAATAAACATGTATGCTGATGATGCAAATATTTTATTCAAAATATTTCTTGAGCAACATGCAAAGTGGTATTAATGATATCTGTTTATGGTTGAAAGACTTCAATTTTACACCCAATGTAAAGAGAACTAAGTTCATGCTATTAAGTACAAGTCAACGGCTTGATGCCTTCACTAAACTGCACTTAACTATTATAAAGGACAAGTAAATTGAAAGGATAAAATAATTAAAATATTTAGGTGTCTTTCTAGACAAAATTTGGCAAATTTGTACCATGTTGACTTAATGGCAAAGAAAATATCAAAGAGAATTGTTATTCTTAGAAGATTTGCAATGCCATGTATTCCAAATGTTATGT
The DNA here is from genome assembly GCA_035222895.1 of Strongylocentrotus droebachiensis. NCBI lineage: Eukaryota > Metazoa > Echinodermata > Echinoidea > Camarodonta > Strongylocentrotidae > Strongylocentrotus > Strongylocentrotus droebachiensis. The sequence goes on from JAVYIG010008444.1 coordinate 9,517, forward strand.
TTAAGTTACTGTGTACATCTTCGTAATGCCATTATCAGACTATTGTCAAACTGGTCAGATGGAATTTTAGATAAATAATAGGCTAGCAAGAATGATTCTGGGAGCGCAACCAAGAACCCACATACCATATTTATTTCAGGCTTAACAATGAATTTACGTATTCCAACTTTTTTTAAACACCAATACTCGAAACAAGATTTAAAAAACACACTGCCTCCCTTAAAAAAATGGGTGTTTCTGTTAACGAGATTGGAAACGAAATTTTGTAGTACTTAGAATAGAACAGGTATACACTGTTGCTCATAACGGTGGAATATTTTTTTTTATCCCAATTTATGGAATTATTTTAAAAATAATTTAAAAATACTAGATCTAGATAATAGTATACAGTCTCAGTTTTTATTGAATAATAATTTGCCAATATGTGTTTTGCGTGACTGCTAAAGCATGTATATTATGCTACTATGTTTATCAACTAGGGGACCTATGCCCTTAAGTCATAAATGACAGAAATGAGGATTAATGCCTCACAAAAGGGCTCTGATATAGCACATCGACACGGTGTTGATCATGGGGCCTCACAGTTACGAGGCCATTGCTTTGTCACTGAACCATGACTGTACGCAGCGGGGGCTAGGGTAGGGGGCAGTTTCCATAAATTAAAAAAAAAAACAGAAAATGCAATAAATATTCAATAATTTATTGCATTCTTCCCCGGTCCCCAACATAAAAAAAATCCTCTGGACGGCCATGCATTATGGCTCAAGGCATGGGCACACAGAAGTTTTTTTTATGTTGGGGACCGGGGTAGAATGCAATAAATTATTGAATATTTATTGCATTTTCTGTTTTTTTTTAAATTTATGGAAACTGCCCCCTACCATAGCTCCCGCTGCGTACAGTCATGGTCAAGTGACAAAGCAATAGCCTCGTAACTGTGAGGCCCCAGGATCAAAACCGTGTCGATGTGCTATATTAGTGCCCTTTTGTGAGACATTAATCCTCATTACTGTCATTTATGACTTAAGGGCATAGGTTCCCTAGTTAATAAACATAGTAGCATAATATACATGCTTTAGCAGTCACGCAAAACACATATTGGCAAATTATTATTCAATAAAATCTGAGACTGTATACTATTATCTAGATCTAGTATTTTTAAATTATTTTTAAAATAATTCCATAAATTGGGATAAAAAAAAATATTCCACCGTTATGAGCAACAGTGTATATATATATGATCTCTGTTTATCTCTCTCTCTCTCTCACACACACACACACACACTCCCACGGTTCTCTTTTGGCACAATCTTTGTTTCTCGTGTTATATTATGTGTTTAATCTATACCTTTTTTAGTATGTAAATATTTTATATAAGTTTTTGTTTCTATCGTGTATCCCTTAGGGATAGCAGTCTGCTACATAAACACTGTAAATCAAATCAATTTAAAAACCAACTATATATATACCCATCGTTGGTAGATTCCCATTTACAAATCATAACATTTGTAATCTTGGTTTATATGTCATTCTAAAGAGTAACTAATATTTTGTTTAATGACACCTTATACCTGTCAGGAATTAATTCCTTGAAATGCTGGAGCGCTGTGGTCACAACCCCCAAAAGTAGCCTGCTCGGCGGCCGGGCGCCGAGTTTTTAGCCAATTTCGCACGGGCATTGAGCGGCGGCCGCCCTAATACCGCATTGTTTTTAGGGCATCGCTCGGTCGCAGCTGAAGTTTTAGCGCGGAGTTAAAATTAGGCGGCGCCTGCTCACTTTTGACTCGCCGCCCGCGTACCGACTTAATCGAGCGTTCGCCGTCGAACCCGCTATATCAAAGGCTGCCGAGCGGTCGCCGCCCAGTCGCTGCCTGGTCGTCGCTGGGAGATCAGTCGGTCACTGGGCGGCGAGTTTAAAATCGGTAGGCAGCCTTTGACATCGCAGCTTCGATTTTTGACCTATATCGCTCGACGGCTAACGCTCGATGAGGTCGGTGACCGGGCGGCGACCGCCCGGGCACTGAGCGTAATTTGGTGCCCCACCGATCACCGGCCAACCGCCGGGCAATCGGTCCGGAATCGGTTGGTCATCAGTCGGTCACTGCCATGACGCCGCCCGGAGAAGCTCCCCGATTTAACCCAGTTTTGACCTAATCGACGGGAAATCGACAGGGCACCGCCCAGGCATCGCTGGGGCTCTACAGCCTGCTCGACTTCTCGAAATATCGTTGGGCGATGCCTAAAGCTTTGGTCACAACTCAGAGCGACCACCGACCGATTTGTAGCCTGCTCGGTCGCCGCTGAAATTTAGGCATCGCTCAACGACCAGGCTGCATTTTGGGGTTGTGACCATAGCTTCAATTCCAGCGGCGACCGAGCATGCAGGCTACAAATCGGTCGGTCGCCGCTCTGAGTGGTGACCATATAGCTTAGATGACACAATCATGGGTTCTCTCACAACCCTTGTTTAATATAAGCCTGATCATTAGTCATTCAAAATGGACAAAGTTTGCTTGGGATGCTATCTTTTTCCATGAAAGTCTCCTGCCGATATTTTTGGTGGTTATCAACATTAATGTTCTTTCGTGCATTCACTAACTCTTTGAGGTTCTTAGAGTTTTTATGCGTCGTTCCTGAAACATTCCGTAAGCACCTAACACTCGTGAAATGGTGCAATGGACAAGTGAGCAGAAAGATCTTAAATATCATGAGCCAAGAAGTAAGGCTGTTTAAAAAATTGGAGGTTATCATAATTATGGATTGATAAAAGGTCTTGAGAAGTTCAAATACATCTGTACATTGGATCACTTTAAACCAGCGTTTTCAACTTTTTGTGGTCACGGCACCCTTTTAAGAAGTAAAAAAAAATTCGCGCCACCCCAATCCCTTATCAGGGGCGGATCCAGCTTTTTATAAAGGGGGGGTTGGGGTGGTATGCGAGGGAGCGTAGCGACCGAGTCCAAGCGAGCGGAGCGAGCGAGGGGGGAGGGTGTGGGAGGGGGGTGTCCCCCCTCCCACAGTAGGGAAAATTTTTGAAAATCTGTGTGTGAAAATGGCGTTTTCTTGCGATAAGATTTAAAAAAATGGTCCCCGGATTTTTTTTTTTTTTTGGGGGGGGGGGGTTGCAACCCCCCCAACCCCCCCCCCCCTAGATCCGCCACTGCTTATCCATGTACAGAAGTTTTATTCTACATCACCCTGGCACTCGCCAAGTGCCATAAACACATGTGCACATTTATATCTAAATTTGCGAGCGAGCGAAGCGAGCAAGTAAAATAAGATGAACATTTTAACTTGGTAAACATTTTACTCTAAAAACAACATGCACACTAGATGGAATATAGAATTAAGTAATATAGAATTAAGTGTGCGGGTACCTCGCTGCTGAATACATGAATATACAAACATTTTATGTGCAGTCACCTCCATGCTATTCTCTAGAATTATCCTGTTTCTAAATGTTGCTAGCGAGTAAAGCGAACGAGCATTTAAAAAATATGATTTCAATAGAAAGGATATCATTATAAATGTTGGCACCTCGTTGTCAAATGGAAAGCTGTTCGGGCACCTCGTTGCTCAAATATGGAGGTATTCAGGTACTTCGCTTCCTGATGAAACGTTGATGTTTCCAAAGGTTGCATGAAGAAAGACACTTTATTACCTTTAAAATGATATTTCCTCATTAGAAGGTAGTTTCTAATATTTTTTTTCTCACGAAATCTACGTTATTATAATACAATAATTTTTTTAAAGAATATTGCTTCAATTCTCTCGCGCCACTCCGGTTGAAAAACGCTGCCTTACACATGCATATAATTATGTCCTGAGTCCTGACCCATATTCGGTGCATAAGCCCAAACTTGGTACAAGGAGATTTTGACGTAACTTTTTATACACCCTTCTGCTCAGTCATCCGTGGCAGAAAAAATATAAATCGGGTATCATTAGACAGAAAGCAAGTTTCTCTTTACTTTGATATAGGGTGACGGAATGCCACTTTAAGCAGGAAGCCTTCTTTCGAGAGTGGAGCTAGGAAAGTTATAATTCTCTTTGGTTTGCTCTTTACACTTGGACCTCTGCTCTGCGTACCCATGTCCTAGCTAGTTGACATGAGCCCAAGTTGACAAGACATAGTGCAAAATAGACCTAAACATTTTTTGATTACCAAATCTTGGATATGACAGATTGTAAATGTTGTCATTAACACCTTCCAACCCACACAACCCTGCTCCCAACACAACTGAATTGGTTACTGTACGGTAGTGTAAGCGATGGACTGGTTAAACAGATAATTATACTTAAAGCCTGTCTGAACTAGTTTGGTCAGTGGGATTAGACCTCCCTGCAAGGGATGTGGTTATCTCATCAAATCAGCTCTCAATTAACATAAGAAAAAGAGGATCATGGGGGACCAACAGGCACCGATTAGGCATTGTTTGCTACACAGAAGGCACGAGTAGCTACAAGTATAAGTATAACTATAAGACTAAGTAGATACAGTTATGTGCTGTTTTGGTCAAGGGTCAAATATAGTCCGAAATATTGGATGTCATATGCTTACTCTAGTTCTCCTTGTATTGTATTTTTGTTTAACATGATGCCCATTACCATTATGTGTATTAAAGTTTGTTATGTAATCTAATTTTGTATACATTGATACGAGTTAAGTCACCGATATAAAAAGATGAATGTAACAGTCGAATCAATACACAATAAAAAGGAAGCTTTAGAGCTCAAATAAAAATGCACCGCAAACCATGCCTCCGATTGGTATCTTTTTTTGTGGAGTTACTAAAATATTATTCGTATACGATTCGCCAATCTCTGACCCCCCTCTTGCTAACGGACCGCTCGCTACCAAGAAAAGAAGAGAGGGAGTTTGTGAGAACGAGGACATGTGAACGGGGTAATGGGATAAGATGCAGTTATCAGGTTCGCCCCTGCGCCCATGCGATTCTACCCCAACTAAACTCCGCCCCCACCCTTATGTCACGAATCAACACGGACCCAAACGTCACCTCACATAAAACCCCAAAACCTGTTTCCCGCAACAATAGATTCCAAGGTCGCATTGATTATTACCAAAGTTGGGTATACGTTTTATAAAATTATATACGCACTGTTAGATCAGTATCCGCCCTTTTTCCTATATAGCGTAAGGTCTATAATTATGTTACCTGCATAAAAGATTTTTTTTTCTGCATCAAAAATTGTCCTTTAAACCAATAGGATCGACCCCAATGATTACTGTTGAGGCCTTTTCCAGGGAGGCAGTCGATATGAAAAAGAAAATATAATATTCATTATATTCGGAAGTAAACCGTATGAGCGAAGTGCGCCCCCCCTTCCTCTCGGGTGGGGTCCAAATTCCCACCTTAGGGCCAATTTGGTACAGGGCCCTGTCGGAGTCGGGGTCAAGATAGGCACACATACTCTCTCTTAATGACAACTTTATACAATAAAGGGTTGTCTTGGATATCTTGAGTGATATAAACTGTATTTAATCTACGCCTTGTAAATTTTCTATGCCCTATATTGCTTTATTTCTTTGGAAACCAGTTCTCTCTCACATACACACAACACACAAACACACACACACAATATAGGCGTGAAGAAAATGGTCTAGTAACGTGAGACGTAGCTGTACTTTCCAATTTTTTTACGAGCTTTCGGCTTGTGAGGCCTTCTTCAGGTTCTGAAGTGCAAACACATACAAAAACAAATACATTGTATGAACAAAATAATATACATGTCATACAAACTTAATTTTTTTCCCGAAAGTATTTCTCGTACTAATTTTTGCTATGTTCATTCATATTCTGGAACACCCTTTGTCATGTCTAAGTTGAGAACTCTCGCACTTTTATATATATATATATATACATGTATAGATATAAATATATCTCTCCTAAGGATTTTTTTTAACAAAACGTCGTATTGGATAGGTGCAGGGGAACTACTTCTTGCTTTACGATTTAGGTCCAGGGCCCGCCATAGGGCCACTGTTGGGTTGCCGGTGATCCAGGGGTGGAACCCCCCGGACACTTTTTAGTTTTTAACAATTTAGGACCTTTCAACAAGGCCGTCCCTTGGATCCGCCATTGTAAGTGATGTTTCATTTGAAATGAAAATGATCAAGAAAATATGAAAAACGAACAAAAAACATTCGGGACTCCCGACTCTCAATTTTAGATACACCATTGGTTCAGTATGATTATGATGATGATCATCTATACTTAAGGTCACGATAAAAGTTTGTACTTGAGAATTGAAATTGAAATTGGCAATCATTAGGTCAAAGTCGAATATCTCAAAGCAATTTATTATATTGTTTCTTATCCAGAACAAAAGCTTGTAGTTTTTTTAAATGTCAACAAACATGTGAAAACGATGCTATAATATGTTTTGTTTTAGAAATGAAAGGCATAACATAAAATATATATCTACAATTCAGCACTAAAGAAATTCTCATCTTTGTTTTAGATTATTCTTTTTTTAATATTTCCCTCTCCATTGGTATTTTATTCAAAAATTCCACAATTCAACAACATTAAAACACTAAAATGATTCATTGAATGATTATAAATGCAATCAGCAACAAAAATGCACAATTCATAAACATTCACATTACATTGACAAAAAAGTATACAATTATGTTAATATAATAATCAGTTAAATGATGTTTAGCGATGCTATTAGATTATAAACAATGAAGTTTAAATGTTATCACAGTTTATTGTGTAAATTCAAGATAACTAATCCAATATTATTGTATTAGGACATTAAGGAAAACAACTTAACCTTAATGGTAGTGAGCAATTTTTTTTTTTTTTTTTTTTGGGGGGGGGGGGGGCCTCGAAAATTTAAAAAATCGCAACCCCCCTTGAGCGCCAGGGGAGGGGGCCCATCTCCAAAAAAGGTAAAATAACGTTTTTTTTCCACAGGGGTGGGCCTCCCTGGATCTGCCACTGAAGTAGACACCCCCTTCAAATTAATGTCAATTTGTTTTCATAATTTAGGCCCCATGCATGGACCATATGTTTTCAGAAGAAAGGTCTATGGCTGTACAGTGTAGTCCCTACATTATAACAATATACAAAAATCGGCCACCGCGGGAAGGAAAGTGGCAAAAAATATTTCCCTAAAAACCTGAAGTGCCCTAACGATATAGCCTTGCTGCCCCAAATGGTCTGGAACTATTATAAGTAGAGAAAAAAGTATTTTTAACTGATAAATGTTAAGTTCTGGTCAAATTGGATGTCAAACGTAATTAAATTGTATTATTTTCTCAAAATTAGCCCCCATACTGCCACAGGTCGTAGGTTGTTAGAAAATGATCCTAGATATCAAGACTACTCAGATCTATACGTACGTAGCTCGATCGAATACATTGAAAGTCTGTGCTATCCTGCGGATGCTGATTTCTTTGCTTTACATCACACAAAAACACAGAGGAAAAACCGACAAAAGGACCACGTTAAAGAAAGAAAAGACCCTCTGACTCAGAGTATGTATAAATATAATCTTATGAAACCAGAAAAATAGACAAAACACGGAGAAAAGAAGGTTTGTTTTAATGTTTAGCGCACTCTGTTATGGCGGTCTGTGTGTGTGTGTGTTGTGCAGGCGGAATAGTGTTTGCCTCGGCGCTTCGGCCCATATCTACCCGCTGAGCTATGCATGGCCATTGGGCCTTGTCTGTGCTGTGGCTGGCGCTACGCTTGAGCTGCTGAGCTGAGCTGTGCGTGATGTGGGACCAAATGGCGCTAGTTCAGAAGTCTATCCAGACTTTGCCCCGGAACTCCAGCGTGGAGATACCCTACTAAAACATACTGAAAATCGACTAAATCTTTATCAACTGTTTCGTGTCAATTTTCTTTTCTTTTTTGGACCCTAGACTTCTATACACTTTCTCACAGGATTCACGGCAAACTGCTGCACAATACAATTGCATACCATACCGATGGTGGGGACAGGGTGCAGGCGTGCTCGTGTGTTAAGTAAGCAACCTTATTGATGAATTGCTTAGATTTCGCTAACACACGTGCGTGCCAGCACCCCACCGCCATTTTGTAATGTGAAAAAACGGGGCGATTTAAAACTTGTTACTGTTAGTGTTAGGCGCAGATGATGCCAAATACCTAGCAATAATAATAATTTTTTCTTTGCTGTTCAGGTAAACAGCAAAGATGGACTACGAGTTCAAGCAGCAGACTTCTGCAGTGCGTGAGTCGGTGGAAGAACTCTTTGACTTTGAGGGATGCAAGGTCGGCAGGGGGACGTACGGACATGTCTACAAGGCCACAACCAAGAAAGAACCTAAGAAGGAGTATGCACTGAAGCAGATAGAAGGCACAGGGATATCCATGTCTGCATGTAGAGAAGTAGCTGTGAGTATATATTGTTTTCATTATAATAATAATAATATTCCGCTTTTACATAGCGCCTAATACATGTTCATCTACAGTGTCTCTAAGCGATTAACAGATATACTATTACCCCGGTCATTGGATTCAATACTTGCCCGCACACACTCTGTGCACAATCTCCACTTCCTGGTGAGCATTCCAGCCAGGCATTACTTGGCGCTAAAAAACTGTTTGACCAACAATGACGGTTCCATCCTACTTGATATCCATTTAACACCTGGGTGGAGAGTAGCAAGTGCAGGTTGATATCGTGCCAAAGTAAATTAGTGCCGTGTCGGGATTCAAACCCTCGACCTTCGCATCTCCAGTCAAGCGCCTTGAACCACTCGGCCACAACACTATTATTGAAGTATGAGTACTGAAACCGTATGTAGGTGATATATTAGGGACAAATTACTGAGAATAGACATAAGCAATAATTTTAAAAGACCAATCAGCAAAAATGGAACAACAACTGAATCAATAATTATAGACAAATAATTTTAGGAGGATGGGGTGAAAATTGGCCTTTCATTCAAATTCATTTGATAAGGTTTTATCATTTGCTGATTTAATTTCAATTTAAGCAAAAATTGCCTGTGCCTTGGTTGAATATTATTATTGTTATAAAGTATTTGGTGTCACCTGTGGTTCGGAGGGGATTCGCGAACTGCGACCTTTGGGTATCTCCTCCCTATACAGTGTGAGTAAAAAAAAAGTTAACACCTAGAAAATTGTTAACTATTATAAAAAGCATCTATGAACAGTAAATTATTATACATCTTATGAAAGAGTGTTTGATCCCAAATCATTTAGTATCATTTTAGTGTGGAATGTGTCCCCACTTGGATGAACAGAAGGCATCATTTGCGAGAGTGCAAAAATCGACTTGCGCCAAAGTTGCTTTAATACATGTATGTATAACAGGATTGGGATGTGCAGGTAAACCACAACGCCAAGGTATCCTGGATAATAATGCTACAAATTTACTTTGATTTCTCCCCCCCCCCCCCCCCCACCCCCCCCTCCTTGCAGTTACTCAGGGAATTACGTCATCCAAACGTGATCTGTCTAAGAAGGGTTTTCCTCTCGCACAGTGATAGAAAGGTTTACCTGCTGTGTGACTTCTCAGAACATGATCTATGGGTAAGTGAGCTCTGTTAGATTTAAAGAGAAGGTTGAGTTCTGGGAAGAGGTAAAAAATAATTTGTGAGCATTATCATTGTTATTATGCAAGGGTGGAAGAACATCAGATTAAACATGTTCCCTGAAAAGCATGGCTCTTCAAATGCCTTCATATTCTAAATATGACGTGAAACATCGTAAAAATCTGGGTAGGATTTTTTCGCCACATGTTTGTGTATTCCCATATACATCATTCTGTGTACAGTGCTTGTAACTTTGCCAAGATTTGGCCAAATTTCTTATCATTTTGATGATTCCAGAACCTTGCAATACACACAAATACATATATACTAGATGTTCAACCTTTTCTGATAGATTCCACACTGTTTCTTTCACAATGCAATCACATGACCAGAACTCAACTTTAGATTTAGCAATACTTGTCCACCAATCAATGTCAAAACCAAAGAGAAGATGTGTAAGATGGGCACTCTGTAGAGTGGAATGATTTGCCTCATTTGCTCATAAAATCATCAACCATCCGATCCTTTACTTCTTCACATTGGCGGCATTGGCCAATACGTTGACTATAGAAACAATTTGTGTTTATGAACTATCAACACCAACAAAATAATATGTATATGTATATATCAATAAGGTTTGTTTCCATTGGTGTATTTGTTTTTAAGGGGCTTTCAACAGGGCCTTGAGGGAAAACAGTTCATGCACTGACTGGGTTGCTCATTAACCTTTATACTATAGACATAGACACAATAGTAAAAGTAAAAAATAATAGATAATGATGATAATAGCAATAATGGTGATGAAGATGATGATGAAATGGTGATAATTATGATATTTATGATAATAATAACAATACAAATATAATATAACAACACTACTACTACTACTACTTCTACTGATGATGATGGTGATAATCATAATAATAACCATAATGATAAAACAATGATAATAATGATAATGATGGTAATAATGATGATTATAACACCAGTGATAATAACAGCATCAATGAAAACATTAACAGTAAATGGTAATGAAAAGTAGAACAAAGGAGCTATCATTATAATGATAATGATGATGGTTGTCAACACTGATATTACTTACATTTTCCTTCAATCATCTTCTCCTGTGGTGTAGCATATAATCAAGTATCATCGGGCAAACAAAGCCAGCAAAAAGGGGCCCACTTCAGTACCTCCCGTCATGGTCAAGTCTCTCCTCTACCAAATCCTTGATGGAATCCATTATCTTCACTCTAACTGGGTATTACACAGGGATCTTGTAAGTATGTCAAATCATGGACCTGTCGAGTACCAAGCCTGATATAACTTTGGATGAAGAGTATGGGATATGTGTTGTAAAGGAACTTGGTGTGCACCCGCATGTCTGATCTCGTAATTGAAAACAAGTCAGAAAAAATCTTGGAGCCAGTGGGATTTGAACCTACATGTACCATCTACTGCTGGACGACAGAATCTTAACCACCAGGCCATCACTGGTCCATGGCACAGTTACGATGAGCTGGAAACGAATACCTCAGCTCTACTGACTCATTCTGATTTATTAATATTCATCAGTCTGCCATTAGGACAATAGCTTTGAATATTAGGCTTGCTGGGAAAAGTTTTAATTGTTATAAAGATATTTTTGGCTTGCACCCTAACCCCAGTAGATGGGATATGAGTGTTATACTAAAAATAAAAATGTGTCCAGTAGCTTAAAGGTCGTTCATAGTTGTAGCAAAACTTCAAGAGGCTGGAAAGTTTATGCTCTTCAAACACATCTTTTTTGTTTTGTGGGGGGGGGGGGGGGGGTGGTTACCTTTTATTGTTGAACACAATCCAATGAACTTGGTTTGTACTTTGTGTAAAGACGAATTAAAAAAAAAAAAATCAGATTATTGAAATATAAGTGTGATTTGACAATTTTACCATGTATGCTATATTCCTCTTGCCTAATTACTGGCTAGTCAATTGACATGCCCATTGAAAGTTATTGCTTCAGCAGAGTACTTATTTGTTCAATGTTGTGTAACATTTTAAAAATGTTTGTTTTTTTGTTGACAGAAACCAGCCAATATTCTAGTGATGGGGGAAGGTTCAGAAAGAGGAAGAGTCAAAATAGGTATGAGCAGTGATTAAAAACAAATGGCATCCAGGTTTGAAACAGTATTTTGCTGTTTGCGGAAGAAAAATTGCAACACCTCAAATATATATTGTCATATTAATTATACCAAAATCTATGCCCGTAATGGAACATCCAATAATTGAGTACAGTAAATGTAGATGAACAGGAAATGAACTTTTAGTTTTGACCATATTCATACACTGAAACATGCAGTAGTATCCCAATATGTGCGATTGTGCAATTCTAAGTACCGATATGTGAATTCCAAAAGGTTTAATTCAAAATTGTTTTTGCTTTTCATATTTTGCTTGGCAGGACAGCAAATCTCTTACATTTAAGCCAGTCTCTCTCAAAATGTAATCCTATCACCATAACTGAAGCATTGTTTTATCTTTTGAGCTGCATTATTATTAAACCTAATCCATTTCTTACCTGTATTTATAAAAGTTTCTTGTCGGTGACTAAAAATAATTAATTGACAACATTTCTACCTTTTTCAGCTGACATGGGTTTTGCAAGGTTATTCAACTCTCCTCTCAAACCCCTAGCTGACCTTGACCCAGTGGTCGTGACCTTCTGGTACAGAGCTCCGGAGCTACTACTAGGAGCTAGGCATTACACAAAAGCAATAGGTAACAGTACCATGTGTGCTTTTTCCTGCATTGTATTGACAGTGTCATGGATGGGGTGTTCTCTTTTTGAATGCGTGTTACCTATTAAAATCATGATATAAAATTGGATATTTGTAAGAGAGGTTTGTAAATATATATTTCATGATATGTTTATTTTGTTTTTGTGAAGGAAATAATTGTTTATTGAATTGAATGGGGGTGCGTATCCTATTGGCCAAAAGGTATCATGTGAAACTCAAAAAAAGTTTTATGTGCACAGCATGAAATATAACCAATTTTGGCAGGGTATAACATGTACAAAAGGGAATCAGACCTCTTGTCCCTGTGCGTACCTATTGTTTTCATTGTCTTAGCTACGTGCATCTGATACAAAGGCAAACTGAATGCAATCAAGCAAGGCATGAGATCACAAGTACCCTTACCACCTAAAACGCCACCGGGCAACCTAAAAGTCCCGTCTTGGCTGCCCGGCTGGCAACCAAAAAAATAGGGCGAGATCAAAAATGGAAATGATCTCAAATCACCCCCGTAACGATTAGGAGCAGCCAGCGCGAGCAGCCACTCTCTTCAAGATTTTGTATTTATTGTGTGCGCGCTGAATCTCCGTGTAAAATTGTATACACAAAAATTCGGTCGTAAAAAACTCGATCTAACTGGGTTTACCATGTCGCACGCACGTGTACGCGAAACATGTCAATTTTCGCTGTTGCGAGACGGAGCATAGGGATCAAGTTTTTGGTGGTCGATTTTGTTTTGATAGATCATATTACCTGAACCTAGACCATTTGCTATTAACATCGCGTCGCGAAACTGCAATCAATTTCCATCATGATTGACGCAATTTTATATAGTTTTCGTGAAGAGAGGTATGAAATCGAACCTTATTTTGTGATTTTTCTCGCCATCTTAACTGAATTTTGATAATCATTTTTCAAAGTAAAGTTTTCACAAGAAAATCTGAGAAAATGACAGTGACAATACAGTGCAGTGCACTGCACTGCAGCTGCCGGCCGTGTGAGCTGAGCTGAGGCTGAGCTAGAGACTTGACAACACTTAGAAATTGCTATCTGTTTGCATCATTATTGCCGCGATTTCAATATAGTTTTGTGAATAGAGGTATGAAACCTGAGCTTAGAACTAGTAAAAGTATTACTAATGTCTTTGTTTTTAAACGATTGTTTGATTTTCTTGTGAAATTGTACTTTGGAAAATTATTATTGAAATTCAGTAGAACCTTAGATCTGAACATGGCCAGAATAATCGATCACTTTATAGATCTATTGTTACAGTTCTTGCATCAAATTAATGCATTAAACTTACAGTAGTTTTTTAACTAGATAAATGCTTTCTTTTTGAATAGGTAATTATGAAGCAGGAAGCCCGAAACCTTAGTCTACTAACAAAATCTCAACAAACTATCCTTTTATGAATTAATGAAAAAGTAGCCCCAGAAAAAAGAGCCCTCGAAATGAAAAAAAAGCCAATGGAAGTTGAAAAAGTAGCCCCAAAATATTTCCCCAAAAGTCGAAATGAAAAACTTAATTTTTTCCCTGACTGGTGTACCGGGCACCGAGTTAATTATGACTTTTGTATAGTTTATTTTAATTCAAGATTTCAAGTAGGCCCTAGCGCCCCTTATAAAAAAAGTACCATTGACCATTGTAACCATGGTTTTTTAATCAAAATTACCACCCACCACGGTTACCATGGTATCAAACAATGATAAACATTTTAAGTCATCGAACAATGTATTTCATTGTTTGGTACCATGATTACCATGGTTACCATGGTGGATGGTAATTTGGACGGCGCGACAGACACGATGGCAGACTCACTGTGACCACCTAAACTGCCATTTGGCAACCTAAAAAACTGTATAGGATGCCCGGCTGGCAACCAAGAAAAAAAGTTAAGTGAGAGCCCTGTATAATACATAGTTTATTTAGACTATCTTTTCTGAGAGTTCCCAAATCATGTTTTTTTATTGAGAATATAAACCAGAAATTGAAGAAAATCAAAAGTTGGTTCTGTTTTTCAGTAAAGTAGTATTGAATGTGATACATTGTAAAACATTTCTTTTCGGCTCCATTGATATGTAATATTCATATCTTTGATTTCTATTTGTTTGCCTCTTCAAAAAATAATTTATTTTCAATACCTGTTCAAGATAAAAACAAAAAACAAACAGATACAGAACCAAAATGAAGTCAAGTTATGGTTTGATTGTATGTGATGATGATGATGGTGATGACAATGAGGATAATAATGATTATTATTAAGCTGTATATTATTGTGTTTGTACTTATCTTCCTGATTTGCTCAGATATATGGGCTATAGGCTGTATATTTGCAGAGTTACTTACCTCTGAACCCATCTTCCACTGCCGTCAAGAAGACATCAAAACCAGCAACCCTTACCATCATGATCAACTAGACAGGATATTCAATGTCATGGGCTTCCCACAGGGTAACGTTCATGCACCTTATCTTTTTTTAAGTTTAAATCCTCATGTGTTGTCAGATGTTGTTGTCATTTGTTATAACCATTTGTTATCAAGGCGTTTTTAATCTAGATTCCCTGATATTTCATTTCATATTTCACTTCCAGTCAAGATCAATACACATTAAAGAAAAATGAAAGTTACTAAATAGAGGGTTGATCTAGCTATGAACCTGTCTATTTTGTGTCATCTTGTATATATTTGAAAGTACAGCGTATAAGGTCTTGAAGTTGAACCAATGGGTCAAAGGGCAAAACCTAGGTCAGTGTAGGGTATTGAATATTTGCACCTTTATTATCTCATCTTAAAGAGTAGACGTATTCATCTTCATTGGTTAGCACTGTGATTGTACATTGTATGTGTATCAGTACAGTAAACGCAGATAATATCACTATTTCTTGTGGATGTATTTTCTTGTATTACAGTGTGCTTAATCCACCTGAATATGAATGATTCTTTTTATTAAAGTGCAGTCTATTTTTTACCCTACAGAGAAAGATTGGGAGGATATAAAGAAGATGCCTGAACATGGTAATCTTATGAAAGACTTCAGGAGATCAAAGTGAGTATTATGAGCTAAGCATATCAGCCACTGATGGCTGTAATTCATCAGTGATTGACTGAACCTTCTCTGCAAAATACCTTACAAAACGCTCTGGCGGAGATATTTCAAAACCGTTATCGGTTGGAGGGATTTAGATAATTGGCGCCGTATTTGTTCAACCTTCCTGAACAGCTCTCGTGAAGAACAATCTTTCAGTTGATTACAATGATAAGTTAACATGGCCAAAGTGAGTTTATGATAATAATGATGGGAAGTTTTCTTGTACATCTGGCAATCAATTTGAAGACCAAATGGGAAAACTTTCTTTTCTAGTGCACAAAGTTTTTGCTTCAATTCTGTCAGCTTGTCTGTGTAACATGATGTGTCTGGACGATGTCTGACAGTTCTAGTGACTTCTCTCTTTCTCCACCTCTATTTTTATTCCTAACAGTTATGCTAGCTGCTGTTTACCAAAGTATATGGAGAAGCACAAAGTACCTAAAGATAGTAAAGCATTCCAACTGGTGAGTTGTCATCCAAATCTTGCTTCTTTCAATTTTATGTCAAATTGACATTTTAGTCATTATTGTAAGTACAATACTGCTGGTAAAGACAAATTCCTTTGAAAAAATGTTGACAGAACGAAAGCCAGGAGATAATATCCAAAGTCATTTTGAGCGCATAGAGATGTTATATATCATAACATAGTTAACATGAATTGAGTGTGTCGTTAGTAGCATTACATGGGAACATGTAAATAATAGACGGGACCTGAAAACTATGAGAATATTGTGATTTTCTTTTCTAAAAATCATATACATTGAAAAGTACATAAAGTATAGGCTTGTATTTGGTATGCCAGTATAAAACAATACAACAATACAAGTTAAACTTTTTCTAAATTTACGTGCAATTAGCTGACATGAAAATGCTCACACTGGCTATTTTAGGGCTCTCGTAAAAGTGATGTTCCCCTTTAATATGCAGTTATCTAAGCTTCTTACCATGGATCCTACAAAGAGAATGACATCAGAACAAGCCATGGAGGACCAGTACTTCAAAGAACAACCCCAACACACAGCAGAGTATGTATATTGACAGATTATCTTGTCAAGGCTTGTTATTAAAGGGATTGGGTAACTTTGTCTCAGATTCTAAAACAAAATCCTGGATTTAGCTCATGCTGCAATGATATTTATAAAACCTTTAGGTCAGTCAGTCGATCGCCTTTCTGATTATTAAGATATTTATGATTGGAAGTTGAAATTTACAAATTCGTTTTCTAACCGCTTTTATAACACTACAGTCTATTGGGGAACATGAATGTGGTAAAACTGGTCACTCAAAGATTTTTTTTTTTTTAGTGCTTCAATAGTACACCATTTTACAGACACGGATAACACGTAGGGCCTTGCATCTCAGATTTAACATTGTTAAACGATGCCTTCAAGTATTATTGTTTTTACATATTTTGCGTCACCTCTGCCTGGTAGAGGAAACGCAAAGTGAATCTCTGTAATCATTCGGTCTCTCCTTCCGGTGTAACTGATTGGAGATGTGCCGGTGGACCACTACACCCAGGGTTTCCCCTGGAAAGTCAGTAAACCCTTGTATGAGGGATCATGCTGACATTAATAAATGATGACGATGATGAAGTTGATTTACCTCACATAAGATGATATATGTTGTTGCTTACCATTTTGTGAAAGGTGGGAAAATCTCTGTTTGTTAAGGAGAACAAAAATTATGCGAATGCATACGCAAAAAAAAACTTATCAATCTCATTTTTATCGATTTCATTTCTCGCTAACTTTCCACAGTGTCTTTGATGGGAAGCCGATCCCGTACCCCAAGAGAGAGTTTCTTACAGATGATGACAATGATGACAAGTCAGACAATAATAAGGTAACATTTTATCTATTAAATAAAATGTAATGCATATTTGCTTTACAATTTGTCTCTAGTTGTCTTACATTGTGACAGTTAATATGTTTATCAGCATGTGAGTTACCCACTACATTTTTTAAAAACATTTTGACATAGGGTAGCCATACCAACAATTTATGTTACATTTAAAAAAAGAAATCTTTATGCTTTGCAATATCTGTGTTATTCACTTTTAATTTGTTTCCATCACAGCCGCAAACAGTGTGTATTTTTTATCACCAAATTAAAAATACATGTTATTTCCCTGTTGTGATGGTACAAATGAATATAATTTCTATGCATCGATTTGTATAGATACATGTACATTTAGTTGTGAATCCTCGTACCTGAAAGCCAATTGTCATTATACTTCCTTGAGTGTTCAGAGTATTGTTCAGAAGAACACTAGATGTTTAGAATTTCAAGTGTTTTGTGTATTTGTTGTGCACTAATGTCTGATTATACATGTAGCATGCAATGCTTCTTTTAGTTTTATGCATGATTATTCAATGCATATTTTTTTCTTCTTTATTTTTAATTCTTTGTAACCACAAGTAACCAAAAGTAGTGGTCTCCTTTTAGCTTGCAAACTGCTCACATTGCATGTTTTGCTAACACATCAAAAGAATTCCAATGCTCTCTTCATGTGCACATATGTAATATATCATCTTTTATGAATTATAAGAGGTAAAATAAAGGATTTATTCTTGGCTTTTCTCTATATTTGGAACCGATGTTTTCAATAGCAAAATAAGGGGTTGTGATAGTAATGGACTACACATAGGAATTGGTCAAATATGGGAATATTGCATACTTTACCAAAATCATTGTTCTATCTAAGTTTCAATATCTTTGCTCTTGGAATTACATATATATTGTGTAACTTTGACCCTGAATGAAGAAGCCTTAGTGCTGTAGCTTGCAACCCCAAATCGTTGTCTGTTCTGGCTTGTTTTAAAACTTCTTGAACTCCTTACCAGGTTCTGGACTGGTCTGGTAACTACTCACTCAGGGAAAAAAAAAAAACATCATCAAAACTGCAAATGTATGTTCTTTTCTTCAGAGTGCTTTGAAATACATATATGCATGTACATGTATGTGTTCATGTATGACAATAATCAAGGCAGACATGTGGGCATACAGATATATTATAATTTTTTTATTTCTGAGACAAATGATGATGAACTGTTCACAACGTTTTTTCCACCAGATCTCTGCTATTGAGTCTTACACGCGGTTCATGTTTAGTTGGGTTCATGTTTGGCTCGGCTGAAAACCTTCAGTCTGGTGAATTTGAGACCGGTTCTGGTTCTGAGCTACAGCACTACAAGGCCTGCATTATCTGGCATTGATTCACCATGAGCTTGGTAGATGTTGGGTTTTAAGTGGGACTGCACTACTTGTAGCTACTTGCACCCTCTATATAGCAAACAATGCCTAAAAGCGGTACCCGTTGGTCCCCCATGATCCTCCTTTTCTTTTGCTAATCGAGAGCTGATTTGATTAGATAACCACATGTCAGTGACCACGCAGGGAGCTCTAATCCCTCCTGGCCAAACTAGTGCAGACAGGCTTAACTAAAGTTAGACTGGTGCTCAGATGTTTGCTTTGGTGACAATTGCTCCTGGCTTTATTTTGTCAAAGATAAAGGGTTAGGGTTAGTGTTTCAACTGGGTTTTAGGGTAGGTTTAAGGTTACTATCATGGTCACATGAAGCTGTTTAGTTCAGATTTAAAGTTAAGAATTTGTTTAGTGCAAGACATTGTCCACTGAGCAATTGTTGCAGGAGCATGTGCCGTACAACTAGTAGACCTCAGTCGAAGTCGCCTAGATAGTTTAAGTAGCAGACATGCACTGGTAAATTTTGTTCTATATCCCTATAGACACTAATGTGTTGTCAAACATCGTCATTCACTCCCTGCGAGTACAAACCGTTTGCAGTGTCGTGATGTTGACTTACATGTTTTGGCTATGCTAAAATCCCTGTGATATAATCATTGTGATCATAATATGTTTTCACCTGAATTATTCCTGCTCTCTTTATTTGTAACTTTTAAAAATATAATTCCTCCATCCTTTAGATTGTTTGCACACATCTCGCTGGATCCCGTTATTACTTTATGCACTTTTTCCCTCCTCCCCGATGTTCACCCCCTCCCCCATCCCTCTCTCATCTGCAGAAATCATCCTCCAGTCGCAACTCAAGCCACATGGTCGACGCCCGGCGACAGCGTGTAGCTACATCAATGGCTGGCTCTACCTCACAGCAAGGAAGCGTAGGTGGAACTAGGGTCGATTTTAACCTAGGGATGATGCAATCATTGAATAATTATTCTTCTATCCTGCTTATCAAGATTCTAGGCCTCTGATGGGTCTAAAATTGCAGGCATGAAATTATTTATGGACTATTGACTGGACAGTAAAGCAGAAAATATTGCCTGGTCACAAGCCTGCTTTGCTAAGACAATAAATGTGCATGAAGTTAATTTTGGATATGCACAGTATAAGAGACATGTGTGCTATACATGAAGTAAGTAAATATCCCTGCAAATAAATACATCTATTTCCATCTAAATATGATTATTAAGAGTCTGAGAGATGTGTTATTTCAAACCAATATTTTACTGCTTTTTTCAGGTCATAGTTAATTTATATCCCCTAAATAATCTTTAGACTATTAGATTATCTCATGCATTTGTTTTGACCGTTCTACCCCAAATCTGTCAACATTTGTATACTATCTCGTGTATGGCAAAGAGATTCTTGATGTATTTGTTTCAAAATGATTTAGACTGAGGAAACATACTTAAAATGAGCTCTTTCTGAAGCAATGCATGTTGCTCATTTCACTTAGAGTAGAAAAAGCTAACAAATTACATTTCTTGTAAGGTGATTTCTGCTTTGATTGAAAATACTGTGAATGCATCATTTAAGATTTTATTTGCCAACAGGAACATGTAAGATTTTTTGTTTTTATATACAACCATTTTGATACATTGAGGTACATAATTTGATAATAATTCCTTCAAAACTTGTTTTAATTTGCTCATTGCTCTATTTCACTAATTGGTGCACGCTATTCTTTGCACTGTCACCTCAAATATGGTGTTTTGGTCAATGTGTGAAAATCAATGCTCGTTTCAGTGAAAAAAATTCACGGGGGCTCAGGGCGAATTTGCCCCTGAAATGGCCAAAAGAGCCTCGAAAATCAGAAAAGAGCCCCCGTAAATTTGCATAGAGTTCAATGAAAAACAAATTTTAGAATGTAATTTTATGCAGGCAAGCTTGAAAAGTAGCCCCCGAAAAAAATAATTTTTTTCCCTGGCTCATTTCATATGAGACAGTGGAACTGTAAGAAGTGTTAGGTTTCCTTTTTAAATGTTACATTTTTACCTACTAAGAAATTCATGTACAGTTGCTTTAAACCCCTAAAATACTTTTGTTGGATTCATTTTTCTTTTAGTCCATTAGTAGCAAGTTTTTCAAAGTTATCAATTTTTCTTGTTTCCATATATTGGCTGGAATTATAAACAAACAGAAAGGGGAAAAATGTGTTATCGTTAAAGATCTTTTTTTGTGATAAAATTTTATTTTTTATTTTTCACTTTCAAATGCATAGGATATGAAAGAAACTGCTCATTAAAATTCCTCACCTGAACATCAAAGAGATAAAATAAGAAGGAAGACTTGCTTGAATTCTGAATCGTGACCATACATTTTCCATTAGTAGTTTGTGTGTTTTTGAATCAAAATGAAAATATTACTCGCCCAGGTGTGAATATTTACTTTCTTGTGGTGAAATTAAATACTGTAAGTCATTAGTCAAAAATCAAGAAATCGCCATTCTCTCAATCAGTTTGTAAAGAAGTAAGTTGTACAATTTGGTTATATGGAATCTTCTTCAGTCATTAATAGATGGCGTTCTCTACTCTCTCTCTCTCTCTCTCTCTCTCTTTCTCTCTCTCTCTCTCTCTTTCTCTCTCTTCCTCCCTGTCTCCACCACTCTATCTCTCTCTTGTCCTGTATTCCTCCTTATTTTGAATCCCTACCTCGTATCTCTCACAGACCAATGGATCCTCGAGCCACGCCCAGGGAGCGAAGCGGTTGAGAGTAGCAACCACCAATTCCTCCAGCCATGGGGGAGCTCAGGCAGGGATAATGCCTCAAGAATACCAGCAGCAACAGGTGTGCATTGATAGTAGTGTAGTTTGTGTCCAGTTATTTGGGTAAACTGAATGGAGAATGATGAGGGGGGGGGGGGGGATAGTTAGTTGTGCCATGTTCTTAAATTGAAGTTCTCTCCCTTCCTTTCCCTCCCCCGACCACCATTCACTTTCGGAAAGGGAAAGGGGTTTGCCCTAATCAACTAAAAACATTCTTTCTTCAAAAGTAGAACTATGAAAAAAAAAGGAATATTCAATAGGATGACATTGAGGGTTCAGTGACCCAAAGACGTAACTCCATATTTTGCCAAAATGTTCAGAAAAATGTGGGCTTTCCAGGAAAAACAGAGACCTAACTCCACCTAACACCCCATTGAAGTCAATGGCTAGTGAATCATAGACTTAACTCCTTAAGGCCCAAGTGCTCAGTGACAAATAAACCACTTTTTCTCAAAACGGCCAAAATGGAGTTACGTCTTTGTGTCACTGACCCCTCGATATAATTACTTAAATAAGTTTAACATGAGGTTTTCAAATTCAAATGTTCTGTCTTTGCAGAGAATGTCTGGCTACCAGGGGGTTAACACAACGCAGGGTCAATCTCAAAACAACAAGCCTCAACAGGGCATGATGTACTCCTCATCTGGATCGCATCACTCCAACAAGATGCATAATGGTCAACACCACCATCACCAGCAGCAACAGCAACAGCAGCAGCAACAACAACACCATCAGCAACATCATCAGCAACAACAACAGCATCAACAACAACAACAACAGCAGCAACAACAGCAACAGCAGCACCATCAGGGTCACAACCAAAACCAACCAAGACACTATTGAAGTGAAGTGTTGCGGGTTTCCACAATATCCCCACGCGTTTGGGCCTTTCCTGGAGCAGGAGTATCAACGTTGTCAACTTGTTGAATAAAATATGATTTTGGTATACAGTGTATAATACATATTACTGGGACCACAGCCCACATCTTGGCAGGTCAATCATTGAGGATAATTTGAGCGAGTTTTCCTTAATCTGTTGCATGCATTCTCTTTTTTCCCCCACTCTTATGGAGTACGACACTGTATGATATTATTTCTACCATTGGAACATGACCAACAAGAAGAGAGAATGGAAGATTTGAATTTGAATGTTTACCTGCCACCATATGATAATTATACCTTTATGCCATATTTATATAGCGCATTACATCATACATTTAAATGTGCTTCATGATATTTCCTCTATCATTGGAACATGATGAACAAGGAGAGACAGTAGCGCTGGCTATTTTTCGGATCAGAATTTTTCCTGAAGATATTTCATTCCCAAACAGAGACTCTCAAACTCAATAGCAGCGCTATGTCAGCTTCATGTTTAATTCATCACCATTACAGGGCGTTTAAACTGTACATGAAAATGAATGAGGATAAAGATGTTAGTCATGTCAGGAACTAACCTCTGTTTTAACTATTTAATTAAATGAATAGTGCAGTAATATAATTTTTGTTTGCTTTATTATAATTGTATGTTTGTGTGGGACTTTACAACAGTTGGCACATACCGATAAATATAATGTGTAAATTACTTTTCTCTGAAAATGTAACACTCTAATCTGAAGTGTCTAGTGGACATGTTCTAGAGTCTTTATAGAATTGATGTTTCCCTCTTGGATTTGACAGGCGATTATGGGTTATGTTGGAATGAGGTATTATGTTTTTATCATTTGAACAGTGTCTGTATGCAGTTGTGTTACATCATTTGTACAAGGTGAACACTTGTTTCCTGGCATTTTGCAAAAAAGTAAACAAAGAAATTATATGATTACTCAATTAAAAGTGTGTAGTTTTTAGATCATATGAGAATTGTTCAAAATGCAGTACAATGTGCCGCAAAATAATATCTGACAATCATTTTCATATGAGAACATGGTTCTTCATTCGGAAAACAGTAACAAAATGTTGCTTAACAGATGTAGAGAGAGGATAAGTGTGTATGAAATGACATTTATCCTCAATTAACATTAAACTTATGTCATAGTCCATTCTGTTTATGCAATATCCATTTGGTCGTTGGACAGTGCACCTGAAGGTTAATGAAAAAAGCTGATAATCTGCTGGGCACATACATGTACTAGTTGTTTCATGTTTAATACATGAAAATGGAATTAATTCTTTAACAATGGCAGGGCCCCAAAATTGAGAAAACTTGGAAGGGCTGGCAGTATTATTACTGAGAAAAAAAAGAAGATTAGGTCAAATTTTGTGTCATTTTATGTTACCTCCCCCCCCCCCCCCCCCCCCCTCACATCATATTAAAAAAGCCTGAAAAAGGCAACGTAACTGCCCCTGATCCAGGTTTATTATTAATGTGTAATGTTATTAAACTTTCCTACACAGGAACATGTAGTATGCTGGCATACAGTGTGACTAAGGTTAGGGTTAAATGAAGTAGGAATGATATTTATTGTGGTAATTACACCTATGTTGAGCTACTCTTGATTCCTCTGCACAACACTTCTCTAAAGAGCATTGTAGTTTTAGTTGATTGCATGAATGCAGTGGGTGAAGTGATTTGTTTAAAGCCCCACTGCACTACTTATAGCAACTTGTTCCCTCTATACAGCAAACAATGCCTAAGCGGTACCCGTTGGTCCCCCACGATCCCCTTTTTCTTATGTTAGTTAAGTGAGAGCTGATATGATGAGATAACCAACTGCCGAATACCATGCAAGGAGGTCTAATCCCTCCTGGCCAAACTAGTGCAGAGGGGATTAAAGAGGAAAGTCTGGTGTGGCTCTCATTGTGTACAGTAGAACCTTCTTATAACAAACGCCGCCGGACCAAGGAAATCACCTCTTTAAGTTGAAGCCTGTGTTATATATCAGGGCTACAAACCAATAGAAACAAAGATCTGGCAGCATATTTACCTTGTTATAATGGGAGTTTGTTATAAAATGTTCTTTATAGCAAGAACTAACTGTCCTCCTATTGTAATCATGCCATACATGAAAGGTAGGATCCTTCTATCGTGTAAATTGTTATGCTTGTAAGCTTTTCATTAATTGTTCCATGTGTATTTCAAATTAATTATGACAATAAATCATACATGCAAGTCATTTGATAACAAGTAGTTTGTGATATATTTTCCCCATTGTATGGCTCTGTTTTAAAATTCGTTTTTTCTAACATAATGTAATGTGACGTACCATTGCATGGTCATCAATACAATTGATTCATGAGAAAGAGAGAGAGAGAGAGAGAGAGAGAGAGAGAGAGAGAGAAGAGGGGGGGGGGGGAGGGAGTGGCAGTGATAGCATGCAAGAACAATGATTTTGGTATGAAAGAAAATAATCATTCAATTTTTAAAAGGAATTTAGTTAATTTTATTCATTTAACACTTTCATAAAGATGAATTTGAATTCAAACCACTTTCTATAATTCATGCTAAAAGAGTAATAGTACAAAGTTTGTTTGTGATTGAATTTGTAGTCGGGGGGGGGGGGGGGGGGAGGTCTGCTCACATTTTTTTTTTTATTTTTTTTTTTTTTTTTGGGGGGGGGCGTAATTTATAAAAGCACATGAGTTGTATGATCGTATCTATCAAAAGCACTACAATTATAAACATAAAAGAACTAAAATGTAAACTGTACCCCCCTCCCCATTTTCTAGTCAAAATATTACAATTTGTTTTCTCCATAGTCTAGATAGTAGTCAAAGAAACCCAACAGAAAAATTTGAAGGTGTTTTTTTTTGGGGGGGGGGGGATTACCAAAACTGCCATATCATATCATCGGATCGTTCAAGCGATCGAGAGAAAATTGCACAATCGTGGGAAATTCCAAGACACCGTACAAGTGGATAGATGGAGTCCAGCTCAAGGTGAGACGAAATAAGCTACGAGGAACTTGTTTATAATAATTTAATGTATTTTTCTGTGAAGATGGATATATTACTTTAGTATCATGGGTGCTTGACTAGTATAGTACTTTAATCTGCACGGAACTATTCACGTTTAACAAAAGGAAGGCCTTACTTTTGTGCGAGATAAATCTTGCATTGGCCTCGCGCTCATGAGAGGACGGAACGGAAACTGAAATGTACCTTCGCCCAGCTTGATGGGCTGGGAATCTAGCTTGAGACTGTCGATGGCCGATGGCGCGCTGGCGAATGCTTCACAAGACGTGATCGTGATCGTGTGAGCGCTGCAGTGCCAGGTATAGGTAGCGCTAGCCAGCACAGCACAGCGCGCCTCGAAATTGCCCGTGTTTGTTGTGGATTCCCCCAATATATATATGTTTCCTGAATACTTGATTTCGGCTTAACTTTAGAATTTCTCGTAAACACTGAATAAGAACTTTAAAAAGTCAAACAAATGATTACAAACAAAATCAAAGACAATAATTAATAGATCTAGAAATAGTCTAGATCTAAGTGATCTAGATCTACATTAGACCGAATTTTCTGTCTCTTTCGTTCGTTAGCCTCTTATTGGGGTAGGGTCGGCCGGGTCTCTCTTTAGAGACGGAAGCCGTCTATACACATGTCCTTGCTAACGCCACGACCAGTTCTGGTCGTAGCGTTTTGCCCCCAAAATCCCCCAAAATGTCATTTTACCTCATGCATTGATTATTTAAAATTAGGAGAAGGTTTTACTACCTCGGTTCCACTTACCAACTTGACTGTATAATCCGTTTAATGGTCCCTTTTAAGGAAATTACGGGTCTAAATTGACAGCCGTGTTGAAAATCTTGCAAGGTGTGTTAAACTCTCGCTGCCAGAGTCATCTAAATCAATCTCATCCCTTCTAGTCTACGCCGAAGGCAAAATGATTATGAAGGAAAAACTGTGCGCCATCTACACGTTCGTAATGGCGTTATCACAGTTTTTTCAATTATCTAAAAAAGAAGAAAAAAATAAGAAAAGGAAGAAGGAAAAAATAAAAGGCATCGGCCCATTTTCTTCCTCTACCCCCCACTTTGGATCTACCTCTGAAACTTTATCTGATCTTTGATTCTAATTTCCCACTCTGTTTGTATAAAACAAAGTTAAACTACCGGTAAAGGAAAGTACTGTTAGCCTTGGATTTCCTCAACATTCATTAATGCAAAAAATATGCGCATATAGAGGTCTAGATCTAGTCAGGCAGCCATTACATATTTGTAACTGTTTCCTGTATTCTGCTCAAGACCATTTAAAAGTGTAGGTTCTATAGATCTTGAAGATTTTTATTTTAAAAGGCATCAAATTTGTGTTTCTTTGTTGGCAGATACTTGACAGTGCGTTGCAATGTAAGTGCATCAAAGGAGCTTTCTTAGTCACCTGTCACTCTGCCAAGGTTTGAAGGCATCATGAAGTCTCTACCCAGGCTGACCAAGGCTGTTAGAGTGTTTGCTTCTGTGACTGCAGGTGATGAAGTCCCAGACGGGGGAGAGATCAGCCTTGCACAGAAACGGATTTATCAGTCACAAAGGAACGCAAAACAAGGTGCTTAATTAGTAACTTTTTAGATAGATCAAGACAGATGGAAGAAATTGTTGGGCTAATGTAGAAAAAAAGGTGTGTCTCCTGGAATTTTGATAAATAAGTCTTGAAGCTTATCTGTACTAGTTTATAGGAAGGATTAGACCACCCTGCAAGGTCACTGGACAGGATCATGGGGGACGAATGGTCACCGATTAGGCATCGTTTGCTATATAGAGGGTGCAAGTAGCAAGTAGTGCAGTGGGGCATTAAGAACAGTTGTCTCCTGGTTTTTTGATAGATAGTGTTAAGCCTATATTTCAAAGTCCACTCTTTGGCAGACTGGATGTGGGAAAAAAAAACGACATTGTGTATTACAACCAGTTGACAAAAGCTGATCCTACATGACTTATTTTATCATTTTGCAAACTAGGCTCTTTCTAGAATTTCATGGTAAAGTAGCCCATTCTTTGTTTTCATTCTGCTGAATTGTATTGATAAATCACTGAAAAAATTTATGTTATTTCAGATCTACTCCTTTGAAGATACCATAAATGATACATCAATGATACAAGAATATATAGTTTAACATTGGTTTCCTCTTTGCAAAATCCTTTTGTAGCATCACAACTTTGAAGTATTATTGTTGGTAAGTTGACTCGGTTCATTTTAAAGCAGGAATATGTGTTAATTTTGCATTAAAAAAAAGATTAACTCCTATATTTTTACATGTGATGTAATAATAATTCACAGAGTATCATATTATTATTTATAGCCCATTATTAAATCTATTTTGGTGATTATACACAGGTCTGACTTGGAGAGAGTTTGGTGAAGCCATCTTGCATCATACGTCAGCTACCAAAAGTGAGGTCACCGGAACATTGCGAAACATTATTCAGATTGCAAGGAGTATTGGTAAATATCAAGTGAATTTGTGGCTCAAAATATTCAAAAGAATAAAAGAAAATACTGTAGAACATACATGTGACATGCATACAGTTGAGAAGGTCAATTTATGTACATGTATATTACACAGTCTCTTCTTGTTTTTCATGATAACTCAAGAACTGCATGTTCACATGGACTGGAATGAAATGTTGCATTACTGGAATTATGATTGTATGATTGAAAGAATGAAGATTTATTCTAATATTTATCTTATTGTTAATTATAATTTTGTATAGATTGTAGGGTTTTAGATTGGTGCAAAATGACTTTAGGCCAAATTATTAAATGGCAGAAGGATAATGGAGATTTAGTATCATTCTTCTAATATCTTTTTATTCTTCATCATACATCTTTTTCCAGCTGGAGCAGATGCGAGTCCTGAGGAAGTATCGGCAACAGCAGTATGCTTCTGTGAGATCCTCTACGAGTCTGAGTCACTGGGACAGTATGAAATGCAGGCAGTGCGCTCCAAACTCGGCACATGCCAACGAGATCACCTGGTGAAGATCCAGCATGAGATCCAGGTCCTCGTTTCCCACGTCCCTGGAGAGGTCCTGAGCTCGCTCTTCAACCCTAGCTCATCCGAGGAGGACGAAAATGCCAAGGAATTTGGTCATGGCTATGGGTTCTCATTCGACGAGAGAGCCATAGACACGGATCACTTCTTGAGTGCCGACCCTGAGCCTCGGCCTCCGTCTCCGGCGCTCAACGTCCAGTTCAGTTTGAACAATGCAGCTGTGTCTCTTAGGGCGAGCGAACCTAGTCCCAAGGATGGGGAAGGGACCAAAGGATTACAGCCTAATGCTCAGATGGAGTGGCTGGAGAAGGAGGTGAAGAAGTCAGTAGGAAGTGGAGGACACAGTGCAATCGGTCTGACGGTGGACGGCTTGTGCAGCAAGCTTCTAGTGGAATTGACCTCTGGCAAGACTAATGATGAACTCCAGACGGATGTGAGTGTAAATTTACGGCATTTTTACAGATATTCAAGAACAAAGTGGACACACGAGCATTTGTGCCCTGGTGCATTGACCAGATTTAACCTCTTGAATACTACCATAGTTTGTGGTGTAATTACATTTTGATATATGACCCCAGCCCTTGTCTATCTCAGGCTCGGTAACCAATTTCACAATTGAAAAGTATTGACAAAAAAATTATATTGATATTCAAATGTATGGCAAAAGGAAGGATATTTATTAAAACCGCATCTTGATGAGCCAATATTTCATACAGGAGCTTAGTTGACTAAAATACACAAACCTAATAGTATCATGTCATCAAACGATTCTAGATTTACACTAAAATTATTTCTCCTTCTTCTTTCAGTTGTTTGACTTGTTAGGGTTTGACTGTTTTGAGCTGATACAGCAGCTCCTTGCCAGGAGGACGGACCTTGTAGCAGCAGCCACACAGGCCAGCATGGCCAGGATAGCTGCAGGTACAGTAATATAGAAATATATTTATTGTTATATAATGGTAATATTACAAAAAATTATAATAGTATTTTGTTCTTGTGCAGTGCATATAACTCCCTTATGTGCTTCTAAAGAGCTCATGGATATTGTTACTCTAGCTGTAGCTCCAGGAACCCTTACGAGTGCTCGGTCCATGTCGAGGAATAATAGCCACTTACCTCACCTGGGTGTAGTGTGGGAAAAGGTAGAGTAATGTCTGACCAAAGGGCGTTAGTGCTGTAACAGGGATCCAAACCCTGTACCTTGTCGTTTACAGGTGAAAGATGCCTTTCCATTGAAATAGATAGTAAGGCTGAAAAAAAGATTGATGCTTGCTGTCATTTACTGTAACTCAGAAACAGCAAATATTGACCAGATATTGTTATTATTTATTAATTATTTGGCACTTCCAGAAATCAAACACAATTTGACCAAAGATTAAAAACGAAAGAAAAGTTTTAGGATCAAGTCTGTTGGATTTATCTAAGACAGCTGTAAGGAATATGGGCTTACAGCGTTATAGCTAAGGTAAATAAATGAATCAAAGTACTATAATGTATATTTATTTCATCATTGATATTGTAAAATTCGTCCGATATTGTTACAATAAATATTGATTTTTTTATTGATTGGGTTTGAGCCGAACTTGTTTTTATCAGCACCTAGTACGCAAGTATTTCGTGTTTATAGCTCGCGTTCGCAATGTTGCAGAGGTCAGGATTTGGGATTTAAATGGCGTCAGTGAAGTCCCGCCCACCACAAAAAAGTCTCTAGCTATATTTAATACACTGTGGGCTTATGTTTTTCATTTTGTTGTGTTTGAACAGATAGTCGTAGAGAGAGGCTGGGCAATCAGAAGCCTTCCTATGCCACCCAAGTCACAATCCTGTCAGAGAGGGAGAAAGAGCTGGAGAAAGCCCTGAGAAAAGAAGAGAAGAAAATACTCAAGAAAGAAGCCAAATCTTCAGGAGGAGGAGGAGAAGAAGGAGGGGGAAGCGAAGAAATGTTTGATCCTCAATACCTCAAGGCACAGAGGTATGACTGATTTGACAACAGAGTTGTTTTATGTACCATGCTCTACAATCCACTCGAACTCTAGTGCAAAGAGGGCGTTATTGAAAGGTGTTGTTATGAAAAGGGGATATGTCCTATAATACCTCTGAAGGCTGGAGCATAGTTGACATAAAGAAGGAATTACAATGTTTATGTATTGCTACTTTTGTTGAGAAGAAAGTCATACAATGGTTAATGACAGTTTATTAAAGAATTAATGAAAATTATATAACAATTATTTTACAAAAACACATCCTACACACCATTATTCATATTTCACATTTTCAGTTATGAGGATATTTGTAGCCATAGCGTCAAAATGTATTATGAAAACCCTCATGATTAGTTTGAAGATAATTTTTTGAAGTGTTCAAAGCTTGTATGTGGCACTATAATGTTAATATCTTATCCTAATTTCAATTTTTGAGTTTTGTGTAGGTGGCAGCAATAATAAGGCATTTCCTTTCCAGCTGTGTCCTCATTCTCATAAATACTCACTTTTCCCTATATTTTGTCCAGATTACCTTTTTGATGTATATTATATTGTATGATTATCTTGTTAATGTATGTTATTTTGACTTTATATCTCTGTGATATTGTATGTTATTGTATTTAAATGTTTTTTTTATGATGAATGAAATGAATTTGATAAATCTATCTATCTTTTTTTTCTCCAACTACCAGAGAGAAGGCATTGAAGAATGCCAAACGCACCCCTCTCTTCACCTCTACGCTAGGCCTAGAACGATCCAGCGGGGCACCCAAGGAGTTCTATCCTAACGTCTATGACTCTCTTGCTACAGCACAGTTGTCCTCATCATTCATAGCAGGTGCCAAGGTAAAAATCAGTTTTACGACACATGGCTGTGGCGCCCGTCACTCCATGGGTCAATTCGTTTAAAGGCATCGTTGAGCAATGTTAAATCTGAGATGCATGGCCCTACGTGTTTTCAGTGTTTATGATATAATGTAATATTGAAGCCCTAACAAAATTGCGCTTTAAAATGATCATGAAGTGCCTCAAAAAAGTAAAAATCTTTGAGTGACCGGTTTTACCATACTCATTTTCCCCAATAGACTGTAGTGTTATGAAAACTGTCTGAGACAAAGTTACTGGATCCCTTTAATGTTCACTAAATCCGTAACCTCAACCCCAAACCCAGCACTGCACGTAACCTCCACCTTAACCCTAATCCCCACCCTAACCCTAATCCCCACCCTAACCCTAATCCTAACCATTAATCTAACTTAAAACCTTTTCCCAATCATGTATTTTAACCCTGAAGTGTATATCTTTGATGAGATATTGTTATCGGAGTTACTATCAGATGACCTAAGCATCACATTAGTTCATGTAACTTCATACAGTCTCATCCATAACTTTGCATTACAAGTTGTTGAAGTAATTAAAATGCAATGTATTTTGTATTGAGAAGACTGTTAAGGAGTCACTCATGCACCTATAGGTGTTATCTCCCAAAATGATCTAGTCCTCTAGACAAGACTTATACCGCTGTAGACCTCATGAAGCTATACTGCTTTGTGGTCACCACCAAAAACACAACTTATTATGGTGTGTACATTCAGGGTAGATGGTTTCAGAATCTTGAAAAGTAAAGCAATGTCTTTAGCTCATATCAAACAAGTCTCTTGCCGTGGAACGAGTCAAAATGTATACAGTGAGCGAGGTACAGTCAAACCTGCTCAATAGTCTTCTTCTTATCGAGTCACTACACAAGTCCCGTCAAGTGGTCCACACAGGCTTTGGCACAGCAATTCACGGCTTCCAGGTCATCTTGGGTGCATGGCTCTGGCAGGAGTGGGCAGACTAGCAGGTGTTCCATTGTCTGTTCCTGGCTGCATTCACATTTGTTCGTCTCCTAGACCCCACCTCTGCATTAGGACTCTGCATCGTCCGTAGCCAATAGTGACTACCTGTATAGAAAGACCACCTGTCTACAAATACCACATTTTTTGTTTCCCTTGAAAATGGTTTCTCGTTAAATGTACTAAAGGAACCTGTACATAAAGACCACCTGTCTATAAAGACCACTTTTCTTGTCTCCCTTGGGTGGTCTTTATAGACAGGTTTCACTATATTACAAATTCACAATTACAAACAGTTCTGATGCATTTACTGTTAAACTTATGCTTGGATTGATTGGAGAACATTTAATAATTAACAATCTTTTATTTTCTTGACAGATGATGTTACCGATTGGTGCTCAGAAGTCAGCGACCAAGCTCTATGAACAGGTTATCATACCCCCAGCAGACCAAGCCCCTGTCGGTGTGGGGAAGAATCTGATCCCTATATCTCAGCTTGATGAGGTGCGTTTAATAAAGTGTTGTAGTCGAGTGGTTTAAGCACTTGACTTGAAATTCAAAGGTCGTGGTTCGATCCCCAATACAGCACTAAAATCCATTTGCAAGGCATTAATCTTCATATGCCACACTCTACCCAGGTGAGGTAAATGGGGACCTGGCAGGATTTAATTCCTTGAAATGCTAGAGCGCTGTAATGGCAGCTAGGCTAAAGCCAGGGTAGCCTCGGAGTAGAATTTCTAGATAGACAGCACTATAGAAATGCCTATAATTTGTTATTATTAGTATCACTTTGTCTGTATAATTACCATAGTGCGTCTTGGACCATATCTTGGATCAGAACTTGGACCACATTTTGGACCAGATCCTAGAACATATCTTAAAACAAATATTTAACAAAATCTTGGAACAAATCTTCAAACAGATGAGACATGTTGAAATATTATACATTACAAAAAATCACTTGCTTGTGTATATGGCATCTCCCATCTGCATTTTTTAAACATACTCAGCAAACCATAAATACAAGAGATGTGAAAATTATCTTTTATTTCATTTAATGGTTTCCATTTTGCCTGTAACATGTGGTCGTGGCTCTCTTGAGAAGTTTGAGGTACACCAATGATCACTTGAAAACTCCAGTTTGTAGTGAAAACAAAGTTTTAATAAAAGAAGAAAATTAGTAAGTTTAGTAATCATTAGCACAATAGATTATCTTGTAGGTGACCTAGAACGCCAGTGTTAACATTCCTAATGAAAGGCTTCCCTCACTTACTTTGATTTTTCTTTCTTCATTTGATTTTTCTTTTTTACTTTGTTTGATTCATCATAGATTGGGCGCATCGCATTCAAGGGAATGAAGAGCCTAAACCGTATCCAGTCAGTGGTCTTTGAGACAGCGTACAACACCAATGAGAACCTTCTGATCTGCGCCCCCACCGGTGCAGGAAAGACCAACATCGCCATGCTGACCATCCTGCAGGAGGTCAAGAAACATATTCAACAAGGGGTCATCAAAAAGGATGAATTCAAGGTATTATTATTATTATTTATTTGACCAATCGGAAAACATACAATGAGTATAACAATCAGATAATCTTTAGAAATTTCATAATACATGAAAACAGTGTAAGGAAAGTGGAGAGGAGAGAGAGAGAGAAGGATACAACCTGCTGGTCAGGGGTGACAAAAGCAATTGAAATTGCTATTACCGTACTCAAAAGCATGACATTTGTAATGAACCTGCATTGACAGTTTTGACACTCATACATGTACTTGGATGATGTCTGACATATAATACAATGAAAAGTGAATGTTTTGTTTATATTCAAAGTTTCTTTCAGTAAACATTATTATTTTCATATTTCTTTCTTGTACTCTCTCTTCACTTTTTTCTCCCCTCCCTCTCTCCCCCTCTCTCTTTCCTTTCGCATAGTTTCTCTGTTTGTTTTCCATTTTCATCCAATTATTCCTACAAACTTCTTGCACATATATTTTGAGTAGCATAACCTGTTATTTCCTGTCCTTTGCTAATTGTTAAAAGTGTATAATTTTGATATTTTTGAAAGGGCATGCAGTGTATGTTCGAATCTGTATCTGTGTCTTGATACAGTAAAAATTCAACCTATAATTCATAAAATAATACATGACCTTTATATTGTACTTAGTCTTGAATCTTTTACTCTGTATTTTGTGGTTATCTACCAGTATCTGAATAATTCATGTTCAATTTTTGTTTCTATACTTTTTAAGGTTGTATACGTGGCTCCTATGAAGGCTCTGGCAGCTGAGATGGTGAGGAACTTTGGCGGTCGTCTTGCGCCCCTTGGTCTGTCTGTGAAGGAGCTCACTGGAGACATGCAACTCACCAAAAATGAAATCATGAAAACACAGGTAACATTATAAGTAGCAATTCAATTCAATTCAATTCTTTTTATTCATCCAAATTCACAAGCATACATGGAAGTTTTTATTGGTCACACATTGTAAAAATACTTAATATATAGATGAGAAACTATATGGTTGTGTTTATAATCATAGAAGAACCATCAAAATAAAAGGTAGACAAAAAAGAAATATCTTATATTCTCGTATTACACATTGAAAATGATGAAAAGGATTGAACATCAGTGTGAAGGACGAAAGGAATGAAAACCACGCCAAGCTGATACTTGGGTTCACATGCTCCTTGGAGAATGGAACATATGAGCCCAAATTAAGAGAGAGTGTGTTCATTGTTAGCTTTCAACTTAGTTAAAACATACATGTACATGTACCTGCATGTATGCATTTTGTCACAACCCTAATCACCTACATGAATTGTACAGTATTCCTGAAATGTTAATATGAAGCTATCCAAAGTTTTGTGAATTCATATCAAAACATGATATTTAACATGTTTGAACTGATGCATTTCACATATTTACATCAACAATTTTGATTCTCATCTTGATTAGTGATGTACATGTGTGTAGTGCAATGATTCATAAATGTGTTACCCCTTCTGTGGCACTTTATAGAGGGTGATCATTTGTACTAAATGGACTTTCATGAGTCAAATTTAGGATCTTAAATCTTTGTTTCAATGTTAAGATTTGTTTTATATATATCTGATATCTTTATTGGTTTCCTCTTCAGGACAAATCAAATTGCCAATTTTCATCCATACATAATTATTATTCTTAGACCGAATTAATAAACCACAGAGCAGAAAGAATGACAATAATTTGAAAGTTTCTGTTTTCTCTAGATGTTGGTGACCACTCCAGAGAAATGGGATGTCGTCACACGTAAGAGCACTGGTGACGTCGCCCTCACACAGCTGGTCAAACTCCTCATCATCGACGAGGTCCATCTCCTGCATGATGACCGTGGAGCTGTGATCGAAAGCCTGGTTGCTCGCACCTTGAGACAGGTAAAGTGCCCCCAAGAAACTGGTCCCTTTTGTCTTTTTTTTCAGAAATCTATATATAAGCAGTGATGCCTGTTATCATGCTTTTACAGGACTTCAGGACCTGTTACATCTCTGTTTAAGGGTTTTTCAGGCTACATAGTTTATGTATGGGGCTCCTATACATTTTGGACCTCTTCTGGCTGTTTGGGTTAAAGTAACTGGTATCCCTGATTTAGACATTCAATGGCAATCTAATATGACAAATATAGATGGATGGAGTTTTATCAGAAAAACCAGAGAAACATGTTGAAGCAAAAATATGAGCATTATTGGACCAATAATAAGAAATTTATGAATCTTTGATAGTCAATGTCACTTGCTGTGTGTGAATCTTGTATAATTCACTTGATTCAACATGATGAGGTATCCAGAAAAATGAGACAAAGACTCAATCTAATTTCAAATCTTGACTGTTTCCTATAAAGGGATTGGGTATCTTTGCCTCAGATTCTAAAGCTAATGCTGCAATCATAATTGTAAACCGTTAGGTTAGTCAGGAATCCCGTGACTTTTACAAGCCGATTGCCTGTGTGATTATCAAAATATTTATGATGGGAATTAGAAATGTCAAAAACCATTTTCCCAACAGCTTTTATAACATGATTACAGTCTATTTGGAAAATGAGTATGATAAAACCGGTCTTGAAGCACTTCATGATCATTTCGAAGCACAATTTTTTTAGGGCTTTAATATTACACCATATCACAGACACTGATAACACGTAGGGCCATGCATCTCAGATTTGTAAAACTAGAAACATTGTTAAACAATGCCTTTAATAAAGATGTTCTGCTTTCAAAATCCAAACAGGTTGAGTCCTCCCAGAGCATGATACGCATCATAGGTCTCTCTGCCACGCTCCCCAACTATGTGGACGTGGCGCGCTTCCTCAACGTCAACCCCTACATCGGACTGTTCTTCTTCGACACCAGGTTCAGGCCGGTACCCCTGGGCCAGACCTTCATCGGGATCAAGACGCCCAGCATCATGCAGCAGAGGAGAGATATGGACCATGTGTGCTATGAGAAAGTCAGGGAGTTGGTTGACAGAGGCCATCAGGTATGTGTCTAAATAATAATAATAATAATAATAATAATAATAGGCATTTCTATAGCGCCGTTTACCTAGAGATTCTATTCCGAGGCGCATTTATTATTACCCTGGCTTTAGCGCGGCTGCCATTATGGCGCTCTAGCATTTCAAGGAATTAATTCCTGCCAGGTGCCCACTTACATCACCTGGGATGAGAGTGGCAAATGTAGATCAATGTATTGCCAAAGGACATTAGTGCTGCGGCGGAACTTGAACTGCAGACCTTGTGATCGACAGTCTGGCGACATATCCGCTCGACCATGACACCTCTATGAATATATGGACTTCATATGCTATGAGAAAGTGAGAGTGTGACTTTACTCTATTGTTACTATTAATACATAAAGACATTAACTAATAACAAAAATGTAACCATGTCTATAAAACAAATCTAAAATTTATATATAGATACATGTAGCATTCATTTTTGTCTCGCCTGCGTAGCAAAAAGCGAGACATAGGCGCCGCTTTTCCGGTGACGGCGGCGGCGACGGCGGCGGCGGCGACGGCGACGGCGTCAACATCAAAAACTTAACCTAAGGTTAAGTTTTTGAATTTTTGATATAATTTTTAAAGTATAAGTTCTTAGTCAATGAAACTTGGACTATAGGGTAATCAAGTATCCCCAATCATGTGAGTAGAATTTCAGATCACAAAGTCAAGGTCAAAGGTCATTTCAGGTCAACAGACACTAAACCTCTACACAGAATTTTGAAATTGTTCTCCATTAATTAATTATGGTAATTTATGCAAATTTATTCCAAAAATAACAAAAATTGCTTCTTTTCCCTCATTTCTTGACCGATTTTGATTTGGTTTGCCTTATCTGGTAGAGCTAAATTTGGAACACTAAACTTCTACACAGAATTGTGAGATTTTGCTCCATGATTATTTATGGTACTTTATGCAAATGAAATGAAATTATGTCCCTTCCAGGGCATCAAATTTTTATTTTTTGACCAGTTCAAAAGTGTACCACATAAAATTTACGATATTTGTTGTTGCGAGATGCGGATGAGAGCTACGTCATTGACGTTCTGGTTTATTGAATTGCGTTATGCAGGCGAGACCGCCGAGAGCGTTTCCCTTGTTTTCTAAAAAGTAGCACCAAAGCCACATAGGTTCATTCACACACAGAAAATTAGCTCTTGTTTGCACATTGATTTTATAGATAAAGTCGAAAGGTGAAAATGCCTGTCGTCTTTAAAAAAAATCCCTTGTCAAATGAAACTGTAGAAACATACATTAGAAACAGAATTTTCTTTTACTAATTTGTTCACAACAAATCAAAACTGTTCAACATTTCTGTTACTTTATCTGCCATAGGTGATGGTGTTTGTGCAACCCAGGAGAGCTATTGTTCAGACTGCCATGATCACAACAAATACATATTGTGCTTAAGGGGATTGGGTAACTTTGTCTCAGATTCTGAAAAAAAATCTGGGATTTAGCTCATGCTGCAATGATAATTATAAACCTTTAGGTTAGTCAGGAACCCCATGACTTCTACAAGCCGATCGCCTGTCTGATTATCAAGATATTTATGATTGGAAATTGAAATCAAATTTTGCGTTTTCCTAACGGTTTTCATAACACTACAGTCTATTGGGGAAAACGAGTATTGTACAACCGGTCACTCAAAGATTTTACTTTTTGAGGCACTTCTTGATCATTTTGAAGTGCAATTTTTTAGGGCTTCAATATTACACCATAGGGCCGTGCATCTCAGAATTAACATTGTTAAACGATGCCTTTAACACTACAACATTTCTATCACTCTTGTGTTACAGGTGATGGTGTTTGTGCACGCCCGGAATGCCACCGTTCACACTGCCATGTACCTGCGTGAGACGGCCAAGAGTAACGGGGAGATCGGCATGTTCCAACCTCAGCAGACACCAGAATTTGGGTCAGCCCTCAAACAGGTAATGGATGGAGAATCATTTTCTCTTGCTTACAGAACATAAATGCTGCCTCAGAATATATTTACAGAATGCAGCCTATTAAGATTAAGTTCTTGTATAGCGCATAATATGTTATGAAATAACATCTCTATGCGTTTCCAAAAAGCTTTGGAAATTATTACCCGAGCTTTAGCTAATATTAATTATATTACATGTAAAGTATCTATTTTGTATACACCTTTAAAAAAAATATATAAATGAATTGGGTTATAAAATATGTTGTTTTGAAATGAAATGTGATGTTATTTTTTATTTGATTGTAAATTATCATGTAATTCAGTTGAGACTGGGATATGATAATAAAACAAACTGAACTAGAACTGGAAAGAAGTAGCAATCTTTCAGTTGGTAGGTAGCTTGTTCAACAACCAACTTTAATAGCTGAAAGAAATGTCTCCACAAAGCCTTCATTCAGATAATGATGCGGTAAACAACAAAAATTTGTTTTATAATGACATAAGTGTAGCACGCTTCAAATTTCTGATTTTATATTTGAGGAGGCGAGCTGGCTCAGTCAGTAAAGCGTCTGCCTGTCAAAGCAAAAATCGTGAGTTCAAATCCAACCCAGGTGGATGACTGAAGCCTGCATTGTGTGTTGATGCGTCCCTTTCCTGCCCCATAGACGCAGGCTATGTTAAGTGGAAAACACTCCGTCTCTCAGAAAAGGCTTTAAATGGAGGCCCCGTGTAGAGGAGAGTCACCACCTTTGCACGTTAAGAATCCACGGCACTATTTGTATAAGAGTAGGTGGAAACCCTAGTGTAGTAGTCCACCTGCACACCCCCAATCGGGAGGAGAGACCCCAGGGTTATAGTGATTCAGTTTGCTTTTCGCCTCCCAGGCACAGGTGACGCCGAATTCTTAATGATAATAATAATAATATATATTTTTTATATAAAATCCCTCTGTCTAGACGTTGAAATCTCGGAACAAGCAGATGCGAGAGCTCTTCCCCGATGGATTCTCCATCCACCACGCCGGGATGCTGAGGCAGGACAGGAACCTGGTAGAGAGGTTCTTTGCTGCTGGCCATCTCAAGGTGTTATGTTGTACGGCTACACTGGCCTGGGGTGTCAATCTACCCGCTCATGCCGTTATCATCAAGGTAGGAAGATTAGTTCTTTGCAAAGGAATCCCCTGTTGTGTTTTTTCACTGTTATCTTTTTATATAAAGGGACCTGGTAACATTGTTCAGATGAGAGAAAATGGTGCTAAGGCAGTGACTTCAATGCTAGATATACAATTAAAGATAAACTGAAAGTTTGTGTGAAAATGGGCCATTATTAAGGATAAAAATAAGGAAAACTTAATTCTCCTAACTATATTATTATAATTTTTATAATTTTAGGTGAATTTAAATCGTCACAAAGCAATGAACTGCCTCTATACCATTCCAAACATTCATGTGTAGAAATATTTTTAAAAGCCTGTTTTATGTCTTATTTGCATGATTATTGAACAAGAAAGGATTAAGTTTCTATTTCAGTAACTAATAGTTAAAGTTCAATCAGTGAGGCTTTTAAGTTGGTACAATCATCACATACAGTGTATACAAAATGTAAAATCTGTAATGTTGTTGATTAAAGGTACGAGATAAAATACCTTGGGCTTGCACATTTATATGTAAGTTACTTACACCATAAGAGATTGACACTAGACCAAATGAAAAGTTACATCATCCCGAAACGAAAAGAATCTGTCGGTTCGACATTGGTATGGAGTCAGTTTAGGGGCATGACAAATAATAACCAAGTAACAGATACATCTTTCCTGTTTCTGCTTTAAAGGTATAGACCAGTTCTGGTTATGCGATTGCATTGTGAAAGAAACGTTGTGGAATCGATCAGAAAAGGTTGATCATCTAGCATAATAAGTATTGGTGTGTACTGCAAGGTTCTGGAATCATCAAAAGGATAAGAAATTTGGCCCAGTACTGGTAAAGTTACAAGCACTGTACACAGAAAGATGTATATGGGACTCCGCGATATCTATCAAGGCCGGATCGATATGATTATTTACCAAATATATCAATTAGTAGGTGGTTTTCCGGTAACATTTGTATCATCACGTATTAGTCCAAACATATTCTTTCACATGATTGGTAATAAGAGCTACCATTTCATTTTTTTAGAGGGGGGCATTTCCAAAACTGTTCTATATCTTTGAGGGGCGTGACAAATATTAACCAAGTAACAAATATATCTTTCTTGTTTCTACCGTACCATTTTTTTCTCCTCCAGGGCACCCAACTCTACGATGCCAACAAGGGTGCCTTCAAGGACCTTGGAATCCTGGACGTCCTGCAGATCTTTGGACGTGCAGGGCGCCCTCAGTATGATAGCTATGGAGAGGGTTTCATCATCACGAGCCATGAGAAGCTCAATCACTACCTGAGTCTTATCACGAGGCAGAACCCCATCGAGAGTCAGTTCATCAACAGTCTAGCAGATAATCTCAACGCAGAGGTAAACACAATTCTTGGGGTTTGTTAAGTTTTTTTAATGACCCACTGCAGTACCTATAGCTACTTGCGCCCCCTATATAGCAAACACTGCCTAATCAGTGTCCATTGGTCCCCCATGATCCCCTTTTTCTTATGTTAATTGAGAGCTGATTTGATGAGACAACCACCTGTCAGTAACCATGCAGGGAGGTCTAATCTCTCCACGCCAAACTAGTGTAGTGGGGCTTTAAAGAATGAAAACTCCTATGGATGGCTGTCATTAAAAAAAAAAATCAAATTACATCATTATTATAGTTTTACTAAATATCCATCTCTTTTGTGATTTTAGGTGAATTTAATTCTTCAGCTTTTACCATGATAGTTCTGATTCAGCCAAATGGTCTCCTCTTCGCCTTGTAAATGTTAGGGGCAGAAGTGAGGAAAGTTCAGACTAGTTTTGGAATGTTGATGTCCCAACGTAAAGATATTTAATACTTGAAGAATATTTCTTGTCTGGACTTTGCCACCTTTTGGCAGAGAGTTGACTTGTGTACCAGTTCACTGCTATGTAGTGGGTCATACACTGTGTTTGGTTAATCAGGTAGCATTGATTCTAAACGAATGAAACATGGATGTATAGTTTGATTTTGATTGCCTATTCCTAATTTTTATCCAAAACTCTGTATTGATTTAAAATGATTTTATTTCTCATGCAAAACATAATACAATGAATAAGTATATTACAAAAAATATACAGTGAAACAAGGAATATAATAATAGTAATAGCAAGAGAAAAGAGGAACTAACTAGAAGCAGAGCTTTTTGAAGTATCAGTTCCTCAGAGGTTTTTTAACAATATATCTTGAAAACAAAGAATAATTTTACATAAATAATATAATACTGATGATTGTTGTTAAAACCCCTCTCTAGATCGCACTAGGGACAGTGAGCAACGTGGAAGAGGCTGTACGATGGCTGAGCTACACTTACCTGTACGTGAGAATGCACCTGAACCCCATGGCATATGGCCTCATGTACAAAGACACACTGGTAAGACGACCCAGAGTGGGAGTGTTTGCATTGACAATAATTCAGAGAGAAGTCGGTTTTGCAAATAACGAATGATGTTGAATGTGACAGTAAAGCTGTTTTAAAATATGCAAAAGCAATATATGAAGGGCATATACTAAACAGTTTACTCAGGGAGAATGAATTACTTCAAAGTATATAGGACAGAGAGTTGTGGCACTCCATAGTCGCCAATGTTTCAGGATATGGCACGTAGGGAGAGAGAGAGAGATACTACAGGTACATTCATTTAGAAAATAAAAAGATTGTTATCGTACATATTCTTGACACACGTAAAGTGAAAGAATTTGTTATGGTATTATCTTGTGGTGTTGCTGTTAGAAGCTACATGTATTCATATTACAATGACACATTCAAAGAACATGTGTAAACAAAACTATATGTTTACTTATACAACTTTGTGTAACTTTTCAATTCACTCTTCATTGTTGACATATCTTCTTCATGTTCATTACATGATACTGCTGTTAATTCATGCAAAGCTATATTCTATGTGTTTTGAAATATAGCCAATGTAAATTGTTCATAATTCAGCCATCTGGCTGCGAAGTGCAATTATAATAAAACTTTTCAATCAATCAACACTTCTGTTCCTTCTTTAATGAATACACTAACATTGAGCATTGCATAAACGTGTACAACTACAATGCCATTATGTGATTTTGACACAACCCAGAATGACCCAGGCCTGGCCAAGTTCAGGAACGACCTGATCATCACAGCGGCCCGCAGCCTGGACAAGGCCAAGATGATTCGCTTCGTGGAGCACACTGGCGACCTTCACTCCACCGACCTTGGGAGGGTCGCGAGTCACTTCTACATCAAGCACGCTACCATCGAGAAGTTCAACGAGATGATGAAGTCAGTCATGAGTGAGGCCGAGGTGTTCTCTATGGTCTCGCAGGCACAGGAGTTTGAACAGATCAAGGTAATTGGTTAAAAATGAAAATAAGTCAGACTGTTGTAATTTGCACCGAGTAATGTGCCGGTATTGAGAAGTTTAATGAGATGATAAAGCTCACCC
Organism: Strongylocentrotus droebachiensis; assembly: GCA_035222895.1. Lineage (NCBI taxonomy): Eukaryota > Metazoa > Echinodermata > Echinoidea > Camarodonta > Strongylocentrotidae > Strongylocentrotus > Strongylocentrotus droebachiensis. The sequence continues at coordinate 52,773 of JAVYIG010008444.1, forward strand.
TCTGAAAAGCCAATGGCCTCTGCTGGCTCCTCCATATTCTTTGTCTTATTTATATATTTGCTTATATGTTGAATGTATTTTTTATGAGAATTGAAAATAATTGAATGAATGAATGAATTAATGAATGAGTTAAGAGTGAAATGTAGGTCTTCTTGTACATGTAAATGCACTGATTAACATTTAATTTGTGAAGACTGTTGATTGGCACAATCACAGGCCTGCAGTTGGCACTAATACCAAATGAAAAGTTGGTTATAGAGTACCATTTAATAAAGGGATTTGGTATCTATGTGTCAGATTCTGAAAAAAAAATCCTGGATTTAGCTCATGCTGCAATGATAATTATAAACCTTTAGGTCAGTCAGGAACCCCATGACTTTTACAAGCCGATCGCCTATCTGATTATCAAGATATTTATGATTGAAAATAAAAATCAAATTTTGCGTTTTCATAACACTACAGTCTATTGGGGGAAAAGAGTATGGTAAAACCGGTCACTCAAAGATTTTTACTTTTTTGAGGCACTTCTTGGTAATTTTGAAGCACAATTTTTGTAGGGCTTCAATATTACACCATATCATCGACACTGATAACACATAGGGCCATGCATCTCAGATTTAACATTGTTAAACGATGCCTTTAAGACTCATCCTTGTCAATCCTCATGACAGGTTCGAGAGGATGAGATGCGAGAGCTTCAAGACCATCTTGAGGATGACTGTGAGATGCCAGCTGCTGGTGGAGTTGAGAATGCTCATGGTAAGGTCAATATCCTCCTCCAGACCTTCATCTCTAGGGGCAACGTGGACAGCTTCTCACTCGTCTCAGACTCAGCATATGTTGCACAGGTGAGCAGTAGTAGCTGTCTGTCTTGTCTGTCTTTACAGATAAGTAAACGAAAACAAACACTACAATACTTTGTATTGAACATAACTGATCCCAAAATCTGTTAAAGGGACTTGGTAACATTGTTCAGATGAGAGAAAATGGTGGAAAAACTGATCTCTCATCGATTCCTGATTTTCCCTTTAAAGGTAGGCGTTACTACTGCAGCTAGAAGGAATTAGACCACACAGCGAGCCATCGAGGTCACTGTGACAGGTGGCTATCTCATTAACTCAGCTCTCATTTAACATAAGAAAAAGAGGATCATGGGGGACCAACAGGCACCAATTTGGGAAGTTTTCTATATAGAGGGAGCAAGTAGCTACAAGTAGGACAGTGTGCCTTTAAAAGCCTTTCTTATGTCTTATTTTCATGGAAAAAGGATTGGGAAAATTCAAAAATGGTTGGGAGAATTAACTGACAGGTGGCTATCTCATTAACTCAGCTCTCATTTAACATAAGAAAAAGAGGATCATGGGGGACCAACAGGCACCAATTTGGGAAGTTTTCTATATAGAGGGAGCAAGTAGCTACAAGTAGGACAGTGTGCCTTTAAAAGCCTTTCTTATGTCTTATTTTCATGGAAAAAGGATTGGGAAAATTCAAAAATGGTTGGGAGAATTAACTGTTAGAGGGTGTCGCACAGTGACGCCTTCAGAGAAAACGATAAATATCTTTGTGGTTTGAGAATTTTTTTCAGGAATTTTTGCATGTTAGGGGGTTAGTATGGTAGAAGGAATAATATGAGCAACATTTCATACACAAATTACACAGTTTTTTCATCAACCTTCAACAATGTTACCGACTTACTTTAAAACTTTGCAACATTTGCAAATGTCATACCGCGATTGAATTGGTTTTGGTGGTGTGACTAATATATTACAATCAATATCAATATGTTCATGTACGATACTTTGAAGAAGAAAAAGCATGTACATGAATTTTTTATGATGACTGGTCTTTTATGTAACTTGGTAATGAAGTATCAAATCCTTTTCCTTGGGCACTCACATGTAGACTGTCAGTTGGTTTTGTTTTGTCTAGTTCTTTTTGATACATCCAAGTTCTTGAACCGCTTTAATTTAATAACGATTTGAGAATTAATGCTTGGCCTTAAAGGTAATACAAAGTTTTGGGAAATTTCGAAAATTGGGTGGATAGTGAATCATTACAATTTTGATATATTTGGATGCCGCTGTGGATGTATTATAAGCACCAAAAAAATTAGCCCTTAAAACACTTCCGTTTTCGAGAAAAATTGAATATAAAAATTTACCGGTGCTCCCGGTAAATTTTGATAAATTTCAAATAGCGCCTATGGACGTACAATGGTAGCTGCGATCATGAAAAATCAAGAATATGTAGTTGGGATATATAATATCCAAACGGGAATAGCAAATCGGTTGATTGTAGTCCAGAAACATTGTTTCATAGCTAAATTAATATCTTGACCTTGAGAGGGAGCTATACAACATAAAGAGTTTATTATTTATAATTTCATAACTTTAGACTCGATTTCAACCGCGACAACGATCAATGTATATTGTAGGAACGCATATGCTTCCAATATGTTAATTTGAACCAAATTCATGACCCCATACCAAAACTTTGTAATACCTTTAAGGCGTAGTTTTGCTTTGATTTTTGAAAAGACACGCAGCTCTTGAAATGCCACATTTTCATGTCAAGATCGTCAAATTACTAAACTGATATAGGGTAATGGTAGCAGATAAACAGACAATAATAATGTTGAGTAACCAAACAATAAAATCTCTGATACCTCTCCCAGAATGCAGCCCGTATAATCCGAGCCCTGTTTGAGATCACCCTGCGCACAGGCTGGCCCCTGATGGCGGCAAGCCTTCTCATGCTGTCCAAGTCCATCGATAGACGTCTCTGGGCCTGGGAGAACCCTCTCAGACAGTTCTCTTCACTCTCTCATGAGATATTACGCAAACTGGAAGGCAGGAAGCTTACCGTGGATAAGCTCAGAGAGATGGACTCCAAGGAAATAGGTAGGAAAATACTATCCCAAAAGGAAGAATCAAAATCCTGTAGATATGATATCTTGCCAAATGTTTTGATTAAGTTAACAGTGTAGAATGTTCTTAATTTAATGTTGTTAAACTGAATCATAGTGATCTGTATAATATGAAAAATTTAAGCCCTCTGGAGGCTGTGTGTAGGCTCTGAAGTATGCGTATTGCCTATAGCAGCTCTTTTAAATATGAGGTAAAATGCATTTTTCACACATCTATCTTACTTATCACACACAGATAGTGAGTATGCATAGGACCGTTGATGTGCGCAGCTATTTTTTTTATCCCTCCTTGCCATTTATATACATTTTAAAAAATGCTGCAGTTTCCCACGTTATGCGTGAAAGAGCCTTTAAAGCCCCACTGCACTACTTATAGCTACTTGCACCCTATATAGCAAACAATGCCTAATTGGTGACTGTTGGTCCCCCATGATCCCCTTTTTGTTATGTTAATTGAGAGCTGATTTGATGAGATAACCACCTGTCAGTGACCTTGCAGGGAGTTCTAATCCCCCTGGCCAAACTAAAACAGACCGGCTTTAATTAGCAAATCTCTTCTGCTCCCTCCCTTAGGGTTGATGGTCCATCATGTCAGCATGGGCCCCAAGATCAAGAGCTGTGTGCACCAGCTGCCGGCCATCAAACTCGACGCCTCCATCCAGCCTATCACGCGCACCGTGCTACGGGTGCGTCTCACCATCACGCCGGACTTCACTTGGAACGACAGGGTGCACGGTACCGGCTCAGAGTCATGGTGGATCTGGGTAGAGGACCCTGAGAACAACCATATCTACCATTCAGAGTACTTCCTTCTGCAGAAGAAACAGGTAACATTCTTATATCATCAGCTTGGCAAATATTACACAAATCATCATCATCAATAGTGATCTGTCAGTTTATGACAGGTTCAGTGACCCAATCAGAATTATATATCAAGTGTCTCTCCAAGTACCTCGGTCTTGAGCCATTCGTTTCAGCATTTCATATCCTGTTGCTCCACATTCTGTGATTGAATCATCTAGAAAGCCTACAAGGTCTTCCCCTCTTCTTTTTCCATGTATACGAGCACAAATGTACACAAATGTGTAACTGAAATGAAAAGCTTAGGTTTGCACAGGTAATCAAAATTTGTTATATTATGAATTGTCTGAGAAACATAGTATCAAGCGAAAGGAACAACTATGCTTTAATGTGACAAGCCCTTGGCTAATTGGTAGTCTGAACAACAACTTCTAAATCTGTCATTGTTTTGTTCTAGGCTCTAAGTGGAGATGAGCAAACTCTGGTGTTTACCATCCCAATCTTTGAGCCTCTGCCCTCCCAGTACTACGTGAAGGCTGTATCAGATCGGTGGCTGGGATCAGAGACTATCTGTCCCATTTCGTTCCAGCATCTCATCCTGCCTGAAAGACATCCTCCACATACAGGTGGGTTGAAGATGGAAGACTACATTCAGGAAGGGGGCAAGGCTGGAGTGGGGGGCTCTTGTGGCGGCCCAAAATTGATTTGCCAAGAAGTGTTCTTGGCTTTGTTTCTTAAAAAATGTGGGATCAGAAGAAGCGTTGCAAATTGATTTAAGATGAGGGGAAGGGTGAGGGTTAGGGTTAGATAAAAATAATGTTAGGAATTCAGGAAGTATTTGACCGTGGAGTAATTGTCACTGGAGCATTTGTCACAGATCTATTGTTGGATCAGATTTGCAGACAGGTGTGTAGATAAATTATCAGGATCTAAGTGTTACAGCTCCTCAGATGTTTGCATTTGGCAAGATATTTAGTAAAAACAAGTGATCACCTTGAAATTCCAGCTTCTTAAACACAATCAAACCTCATAGCATTAAAATATTTGGCCTAACTAAAATAGTTTCAATTAAAAAAAAAAAAAAAAAAAGTTCTTAAGTTGGTGTCAAAAATTTGTTTTGCCTATTTTACATCCTTTCCTTTGTCTTAATACTAATTCTCCTTTCACCCACATCAATTGGAACATTGTGTGGCCTTACAGTACAAATGACATTTCTGATTTCATTTCATCCTTTCTGAAATCTCTTTCCAGAGTTGCTGGACCTTGTGCCTCTTCCTAAGACTGCCCTCAAGAATGCACAGTATCAGATGCTACAGAAATTTGACTACTTTAATCCTATCCAGGTAAGAAAAATGTTGATGTAAACATAATTAAATTACTATTAAATGTATGTCACAGTCATCTCATTGGTTGATTGAATTAAAAAAAATTGAAATATAGTAAAATCAAACATTATGTTTTTATGCCTCAGCTACAAAGTAGCCGTAGGCATTATGTTTTGGGGTTGTCCAACTGATTAGATTTTGGGGTCACGAGATCCAAGGTCAAAGGTCACAGGGCATATTATGTATGCAAAAATAACTTGTGAACGCGTTATCTCAAGATCCCATAGATGGATTCCCGCCAAACTTGGGTGATGTATGTATCTTGCAGAGCCAATGAACTGATTAGATTTTGGGGTCGCAAGATCCAAGGTCAAAGGTCACAGGACTCATTATGTATGCAAAAATAGCTCGCTTCTGTTTTGGTTTGTAAAATTGCTCCATGGCGGAGGCATCATTTTCGACTGCGCGCGGTCGAAGGTCCATCTAGTTTATCTTATTTATCCTCCTGCTTATTGCTTTAATATTCGGTTTCAATTTTTCTTGCCATTTCACTTAAATATGGACCAGTTCAATTTTTGTTGGAAGACTTACTTATTTTATTTTGTTAAAGAGCATCGATTGTTATGTATTTTGAAGTGTTTTACCATCGTTTATGCAGTCCTTCTACTACCAGTATGTTTAGCATATTGTGAAGTACTTGTAACTCCAAGGAAAGGGCACTATGTGGATTGGATTAGATTAGAGGCTAATTGATCAATCAAGAATCGGTATTTTTACCTGGATATAAGAAATTAAATGAAAGAAAGTGGATCAAGTTGAGTAATGAACGGTATTCAGAAAGTGACATCCATCAAAAATGCTCAGTTTTTCATGAGTGGTTTTCAAACATTTCATATCTATACATGTACCATTCATGATTGTCAGACTATAAAGCAACTCCATGAAGCCCCCTGCCAATCAAAGATTTGAAAGATATTTTATTATCCATTTCCCCCTCTCCAAATACTTCAAAATGAACTCAACAATGCGTATGAAGTGGCACATTTCCACAAACTTTATTCCTGATTTGTGCTTTTCTCTCTCTGTCCACAGACACAGATCTTCCATACCCTGTACCACACAGACCACAATGTGTTGCTTGGTGCTCCTACAGGATCTGGCAAGACAGTAGCGGCTGAGATCGCTATGTTCAGAGTGTTCAGAGAACAGCCAAAGACCAAGGTAAATAGTATAGATATATGGACTGCTATGAGAGGCCTGGCTGTTTTTATTGGCTCAAGGTGACATTGCATCCTTCCATGACCCCGACCAATTTTGACCAATTAGATGGCTAGATTTCTAAAGAGAGGTACATAATTATTATTATACAACTCACTCTCAGATCCTAATCAAATGATAGGTCATGAGTGGTCACGTGTGTTTCACTTACTGATTCTATTGCACGCTTTTTCAGGAAAAAGAATGCAATATTTTCCAGTCCTATTGCACGCTTTTTCAGTGCGCAGTAGTGCGCGTACAGGTTAGAGTACTTAATACTGCGTGTGCATGGGCCTATTCTTGCGCAGCACTATGGGTAAATGGGTATATAGGTAAGTGCGCTTTCTATATCTATGTGTGCGCACTAAATTAAGCCTTTTTAAACTTGAGATTTATTTGACAGCCTAGCCATAGTCAAGAAACAATCTTGAATGAATTATTTTTACATCAAATAACAAGAATCTAGGAGTTTCGTTGTATAAAATAAATGATGCATGTTTTCATTCGTTCATTATACGGTCTATCCGCCCTCGTTGATGCTGTGTGTATCCATCGCACTCAGCCTAACGGCTTCGTGCAATAGATACACACAGCCTCAACTCGAGTGCGGATAGATTGTATAATGAACTCATGCGCATGCATCATTTGTATATGTTTTGATAGTTGAATAGAGACACAGATCTTTGTACACATAACTTGCATCACCATGTTCCATGAGGATTCAGGTACATAATTTTGCTATCCATGCTTTAAAAATGTTTAATAGAGTCACAAGGTTTATAGCTTAGATTACAGTCTATTAAAGGTAAACAGCTTTTACTATATCCATTGTTCTAGTTGAATAGATGCACTGAGTTCAATAATGTTTCATCAACAACCCAAACTAAACTTACTCTCATCTTGAACTATGAAAGTTTAATAGAGAAACAGAACTTTGTCACTGAGCTTACTGTGTTCAATGAGCAGCCTAAGACCAACTTGATGTTAAACATTATTTTACTGTCCATGCTCTTAAAATTGCAATAAAGGCACAGTACTTTGTCGCTGCTATTGCTATGTTCAGTTTTCAGTGAAGAGCCAGCACAGTTTAGACTGTCTCTGCCTGCAGGCCAAACTCCATAAAGCTGCAAAGATCTGTGGTAAACTAAACAAAATATAAGAACAAAAATTTAAACTGCTGCGTAATATTCAGTTGGTGTATATAGCTTTTGTCGTCTTAGGTCAAACCATCGCCAAGTAGCTAGACTAATAGTTTATGAATTGATCTTGTACAGGTTGTGTACATTGCACCGTTGAAGGCTCTGGTCCGAGAGAGAATTACAGACTGGAAAGTCAGACTGGAGGAGAAACTGGGCAAAAGGTGAGTTTAACAAGTATCATTAGTTTTGAAGGGATCTGTGTTTTTTAAAGCCACAGGCATAATGTAACCATAAAAGTCCTTAAAAATGGTTAGAACAGATACATACAATTCCCCAGAGCTTTTGCTTTTTAGGAAAATATAGGTAATGTATCCCAATGTTTGCATATTTTCTGCAAATAATCACTTGTACCCTAGTCCATAGTCCTTAGAATAAATTTAATGAATTAATTTTAGAGTGGGAGAACTGACAGGTGATCTGATGTCACTTAAGACAACAATTCCATAGTCTTGTCAGATAGGGGTCTGCTAGCTATTCATAAGGACTGTTATTTATAAAAGACCGCTATTCATTAAATCACACGTTATGGATAGCGGTCATTATGGATAGCGCGCTTGACCCGACAGATCTTTGTGACTGTTCCTTGAAAAAGAAACAGGATGTAATTATCCGCATTCTCATATATCTCTGCTACAAAAATCCATATTACATCTAATGTCTACAGATATTTAAAACAAAATCGCCAATGTTTGCATATTTTCTGAAAGATAAAATAGCTTGTACTCATGACTTGGCTTTCAGAGTGGTTGAACTGACAGGCGATGTGACGCCTGACGCCAACGCCATAGCCAGAGCAGATGTCATCGTGACGACACCGGAGAAGTGGGATGGAGTGAGTCGAAGCTGGCAGAACAGAAACTACGTCAAGGCTGTCTCGCTGATCGTCATTGATGAAATACATCTGCTTGGTGAGGATTCTGTTTAATAGCCCATTGCCTACAGGAACTTGGTGTGTTTCACAAAGAACCTAAGTGGAACTTAACTCTAAATTGGACTTTATTATGGGTAGCCATTTGTAGCCTTAAAATAAATAATATTCAAAAGCAAAAATTGAAGTATATTAGACTTTTTATAAATTCCACATCAAGAACATGAAATCTCCTTGATAATAGAAAATATGAATGATTTGGATCAACATTTTGTGCCTTTTAAAATAACTTTTACAAAATATTTTCAAAGCTGCTAATGGCTTTCCATAATTGTTCAGTCCAACTTGAAGATAAGTTCAACTTAGGATCTTTGTGAAACACCCCCCTAGTTGGCTCCTGTATTAAGCCTATGGGAATGAGAGAATACAGTAGTCAACAGATTAATAGCTGTAGCTCCTGTACAATGAATGATATATGTATGTATTGATTGACTTAATTCACAAATACTGCAATTCTCTTTTATACATAATATACAAACAAGATATTTTCAATCTATGCATAGTGAAATGTAATCATTATCAACAAAATTTGATAAAGATTCTCAGTTTTCATGACTGTTTTGTGACATGTGCTGTCTTTTTATATGAATGTATATGAAATTGAGTGTCTTGAACCTATAATGAACTGGCATGCAGAAGAATAGTTGAAATCATTTGATACTTGAATGTTGCTAGCATTTCCCCCCCTTTTCCACAATAAAGTCATGGGAGCAAAGATAATCAGGGTCCCATTGTTAAAGGTTGATCAAGATCCACATTTAACATTTTGGTCCTGATTTAGAAATGCTTGGGAGTTGAGATTTGCGACAAACATAGGTATGGTTGTAGCTTATGATTTAATGTACCTCGGCCTTGGACACTCTCTTCTATTCAATGTGAATTTATTATCTCTTTTCCTCACACTTGTAGGTGATGAGAGAGGACCAGTTCTTGAAGTGATTGTATCCAGGACTAACTTCATCTCTCACCACACCGAGCGCAAGGTGCGAGTGATCGGACTCTCCACTGCCCTCGCCAATGCCAGAGACTTGGCCGATTGGCTTGGCATAAAAGAGGTAAGAAAACATTAATCCTGCTTCTAGCTTGCAAATTAAGGGGGGAGGGGACTTCAAGATTGTACATAAAGCTTTCTGAAAAAGTGGGCTATCCTTCTGAGAACGTTTTTGCAAAATGTGAATTAAAAAGCCATTCAAACATTTAGATATCGCACAGCCATTCCAAATCTATGCGCAATGATCGTGTCACATCGAAATGCCCACCTACATTATTTTGTTGGTACATAACTGATTATCAGCTGCATATGTTTGAAAATTGCATGCCTGCCAATCAAGGCTTCTAAAACAATTGGCTTAATTAAGCCAGCTCGGGAGCCATCTTAGACTTGGGGTAAAATATTAAGCCAAAGTATTTTATTTTATCTAAGCCAATATTAAGTGAGATGTGACTGAAATATTGAGTACCACCCCGATTCTTTACTGAAATTGAGAAAAGATAACATAGATGAAACAAAATCATCCATCTCCAAATATCATGTAAATGATGTATACTCATGCGAACAGTATCAACATAATAGTTTGTTGTTAATGTTTTACACTTTTATGATAGGTTGGTCTATTCAACTTCCGTCCCTCGGTACGACCAGTTCCTCTGGAGGTACATATCAGTGGGTTTCCTGGCAAACACTACTGCCCTCGTATGGCCACGATGAACAAGCCAACATTCCAAGGTGAATGATAAGCTTCTGATGCTCTAACGATGATTAAATAATTAAGAATATGCACTTTGAGGGGATTTGTTATGTGGACTGATGTTGAATACTAAAACAAACGCAGTAATTTAGCCAAGAAATGGGAGTTAGAGACCCCCGAGCTGTCCGGAAACCCAACATGATTGACGGCGATGGCCCACTGTTGTTACTTCGTTGTGTTGAAAATATTCTAGAGACATCTGATACAAGTACTGTGCATAATAAAGTTCAATGGAGAGAAATTAATGAAATTAATGAAGTATTACACAAATACAATGTATTTGTTTTGGAACTTCTTATTGATAACAGGCACATGCATTTTGAATGTGAAAGAGAAAATGCATGCATCCTCAATGCAAAAACAGTTATTATGAATTTAGTTTCATATTTTATATAAAATGCATGGAAAGTGATTATAATGGACAGGTGCATTTGCTCTTCCAAAGATGTTTAATGATGTGTAAAATACAGAGAGGAAGAAAGTGTGGTACCACCATTGTAAGACGACTTTGTTGAGTTTACCATTATATAGCATGCATTACAGCAGAATGTTTCCTTGTTGATTCCACAGTCATCAAGTTTATTAATGTGTAAAATACAGAGGAATGAGTTATATGTTGCTAGAATTTCAAGGTGATTCTGTTGAGTTGACCCTTACAGTAGGTTTGACTGACCCTTTCCTTGCTTTTACAGCCATCAAGGTGCATTCTCCGACCAAACCAACTCTGGTCTTTGTCTCATCTCGTAGACAGACCAGGCTGACTGCTCTAGATCTCATCTCCTACCTAGCGGGAGATGACAATCCCAAACAGTGGATGCACATGGAGGAACAGCAGGTAAGACGACGAGGAGAAGACCTCTTCTCTGGTTTCCTAATAACCAGGGAAGTGTTTCACAACGAATAAGATTTACTATGGCAAGCCGTTCATGCCACTATTTTATCTCATTTACTGGCATTGGTTTCTCAAGGGACGTACCAATCGTGGTCACAAATCTACAGAATTTACATTTTTGATAGTTCATTATTGAAAGAAAAAACATTATCTAAAGATCATGATTGAAGACCAATGATGAGAGCAACCAGTGGCATGATCAGCCTGCCTTAGTTAAGTCCAACTTAAAGTCCATCTTTCTCTTTGTGAAACACTCCCCAGGACAGGTCCAATGCAAGAACTGTTAGGGGTGAAGCAGTTTTTGTGTTGTAGACACTTATTTCAGCCGTTGTGACAGTCCTCCTCCATTGTTCCTTCCTTCCTTCCACTCTTCCTTTGTCAGAGGCTTGAGTAGCTCTAAGTCAACTTGTTCCTAACAGTCAATTGTGAAGATGATAAGAAAATATGCAAGCATTGATTTGATTTGATTTGATTCGTTGATCACCTTCGACATGGTACAGTATGAAGGAAAGGTACATGTACTTCTACTTGAATCCTTTTGCAATACAATGTATCAAATAGAGATTGCCCTTCAGTAACCAGTGGAATGCAAAATTTCATTTGTGACGTGTTCATTAACACAGTCGACCAGATTCCTTGTTGGGAATTTGTTTAAGCCTTGTTGCACATGCAGTGAAATGTGGCCTGGCAGGATTGGGGTGGGGGTCATGGAGAACCAAAGCTACGTTTAAATTACATATTGTATAACCTCTATCAGTACCCTTGTCATGGAGAATTTCCCTTCCTATAACTTTCCTGAAATTCACCTTGATTTGTAGCAAGTTTGTTATCCATTTGCACGAAACCAGGAGAGCTTTTCACAAAACCATCACAAGTACAAGTTCACCGAAAACCACCTGAAACATGAGTATTTCATTTCAAAGGGATGCCGGTGAACTTGTTCTTATGACGGTTTTGTGAAACGATGCCCTGTTCTTGACTCATAACTTTATATACTCATGCTTTGTATTTGATTTTCAGATGGATCATCTCATAGAGTCTGTGAAGGACAGTAACCTACGCTTGACCTTGTCCTTTGGTATCGGCATGCATCATGCTGGTCTACATGAGAGAGATAGGAAGACTGTAGAGGAACTCTTCTGTAACCAGAAGATACAGGTAAGCATATCCAGAGATGCCAACCGTTACGGTTTCGCCGTATTTGTTACGGTTTTAATGCTCTTGTTACGGCGTTACGGTAAACAATCAAAAGGTTACGGGGAAACGATAAACAAAAGTACATTATAGCGAATGCCGCCTTATCACATAGCCATAGCCTCCGTACACAGCGCTGCATGTCGCATGCATTTAATTGACTGCAATTGCATGCAATTTGACTACACTGGATAGGCACTTTCGCGCACATGGTCCGTCCGCCGCCATCTTGTTTAATTCAGAAACAACACGGCCGCTACGTATGCTACGTGCGGTCGTGCCTTTTGGGGGGAGCATGGGGGTAGATGATCGTGCGCGCGGCGCCCGCAATACCCATTCATAGTATAGTAGCGAAGACTTCGGTGATTCAGCGGGCGCATTGCAAGTGCGGTATACGGTGTGTTGTTGTTCATGAACGCCGGGCCTAGTGGCCTGGGCTGGTGTGTCTGTGGTACTGGTGAGTGTACGTGTGCGTGTGTAGGATACAAGTTCTGCCATTTGACTGTGGATTTTAATTTGCCATTCAACGCTTGAACGAGATGTGTTCTTCCTGAATATTATCATGGATTCACTCAAAAGAGCGAGTACCCGAGGAGGAGATCCTTTGACTGGAAATAGATTTTAAAAAACGTTTTTATGCACATCTTTATTTTGGACTTAAAAATGGTAGGTCGAAATGCAGTAAGAGTGATTGGCCGTTTGTGTACGTTTTGCGTGAAAATTATGCTGCGGTGTCTTGCGTTACGGGAAGACCCCCATTTGTTACGGACAAATATGGTAAATGTTACTGACAGCCATCCTATAGGGTTGGCATCTCTGCATATCCGCCCCTTCCTCTCCCTATTCTGAAAACTAGAATAACATACAATGATTTGAGGTATATCCTATCAACGATATGTTTGTTTTTACTTGTTGTCTAGAATTGACAGAATTGATAAATTCAATATTTGTAAAAAACGGTGCCATGATATAGAAACAAGGAAGGTTGATTGCATTCGATAAAAAGTACTTAGTTGTACTTCAACTCCTTTGTTCGAAAATGTGTGTATATGCTACAACGTCTTTGGAAGTGGCTGTAAGCGGGGAACACAGTAACATTTAGTTGTAGAATATCGTAGTGAGTCCCTGGATATTGATTCTTTTAAGAATAGTACATAGGGAATTATATTCAATAATAAACATACATGTATTTGGGAGAGATAATTGCAAGTTCTTTATCAACTTCTTGTGGTTTGAACCAAATGAAGCAGATGTGCAATTGTTGTCTTGTGATTACCTGTATGGTTCTAATAGTTAAAACTACAGGTACATGATGTTAGTGGGGGTAAATAAATGCAGAATGTACTGTCATTTTTTAAAGCCTGTGTGATCTAGTTTTGCCAGGGGGGATTAGATCTCCCTGCAAGGTCACTGACAGGTGGTCACATCAAATCAGCTCTCAATTAACATAAGAAAAAGAAGATCATGGGGGACCAACAGGTAACGATTAGGTATTGTTTGCTATATACATGTAGAGGCACAAGTAGCTATAAGTAGTGCAGTGGGGCTTTAAGGTGAATTACGCAAGTGTAATACATGTATATGTGATTGTTTATCTTTGGTCAGGTCTTGATAGCAACCAGCACCCTGGCCTGGGGAGTCAACTTTCCTGCCCATCTGGTTGTAATCAAAGGCACAGAATACTTTGATGGCAAGACCAAGAGATATGCTGACTTCCCCATCACAGGTTCATAGCATTTTGATTAATTTATCTCAGTCATGAAATGTAGATTTGTAGTTACCTTAAATTAAAACCCAATTACATCCTTGGGATACATGTTTTTTTGTACTCATGTATTTTATTGATAAATATATACATGTAGGTGGATATGTGAATCTGTGAATTTATAATGATTAATTATATTGGAGAATTTCACCATGGAAACACGGCATAAAAAAACACTGTTTTTGTAGAAACATAATATTTTCTAAATAAGTCGGTATTGCTTATTCATTTAAGTACTGTTCATTTGTGACAAGATGTTTTTATTCTATTGCAATTTTTTACTGAAAAGATGAAGTGAGAGTCACATAATCTTAATGTATTTAATTGGATACTTGATCATCTGTATGTTATGTCTCAAGTTCTTATTGAGTGTTAAAAATAATAATGTTAATAATCTGTCACTAAAAATCCTTAAAGCCTATCTGTACTAGTTTACCGGAGGGATTAGACCACCCTGCAAGGTCACTGACAGGTGGTTATTTCATCAAATCAGCTCTCACTTAACATAAGAAAAAGAGGATCATGGGGGACCAATAGTCACCGATTAGGCATTGTTTGCTATATAGAGGGCGCAAGTAGCTACAGTGCAGTGGGGCTTTAAGATAGAGAAGTTCGCAATTATTTAGCATCATTAGACAATGCTGTATTAAATCAATCTATCTGTGTTTTTCAGATGTACTTCAGATGATGGGTCGAGCAGGGCGCCCACAGTTTGATGACCAAGGAACAGCCGTCATCTTGGTGCACGACATCAAGAAGCACTTCTACAAGAAGTTCCTCTATGAGCCATTCCCTGTAGAGTCTAAGTAAGTACAAGAGTGCCCCTAGCCCACCTTCCACCCACCCTACCCCTCAGAAACAATGATAGATTGCTTTGTATCTGTATGATGACCAAGGAACAGCCGTTATCTTGGTGCACGACATCAAGACGCACTTCTACAAGAAGTTCTTCTATGAGCCTTTCCCTGTAGAGTCTAAGTATTGAAGTCAGATGTTTCAGTCCATTCAGTTAAGCCACGATATTATTCTGTAATGGATCAAATGAAAAGTGAATCTAGTTGTTTATATATGTTGCTTCATGTTTGTACTCATTACTCTGTTTTGAAATTGTCATTTCATGCTATTTAATTTTGCATTATTGTAAATTTGAATTTTAGTCATCCTCCCCTCATTCTACATACATATACATGTAAAATTGTAAAGGAGTAAACCATAGATGAACTGATTGCACATACATGGAGAAAGCCGCTTTCCAAAGTTTTCATCATTCTTTGACTGGATCTACAAAACACATTCAGTCCGTGCATTGCTCCAATAGTCAATATCTTATTCACTGGAACATCAGAACTCACAAATTTGTAATTAGCCAGTTCACGGTTGCAGTCTGAGCATGAGCAGATAAAGGTCATTGCATACCAAATTGTGAAATACACAGAGACAAAATACTGGATAAGTGTTCATGAAAGTTATATTATTATTATTAATTTATGGACAAGCAGTGTACTCCATGATACACATGTGGAAGTATTTTTTAAATAGGGGAAACAAAGGCTATTTATGTAGCACCTCCATCGCAGTAGGAGTGATTATTTAAAAATGTTCAAAGTGGGTCCTCTTCATGTTTTGAAGATCTGTGGATATTCGGGGTCATTTGGGACATTTGCTAACCGTCTACTGGTCAAAAAATTATTTTCACATCCTTCTGCAAGACACACAACAGATCAAACCTTTCCAGGAGGAATCACTGCTAACAGTTTCAAATCTGTGATTTTTGTGATAGCCTACTGGATGTACTACCTGAGCATCTGAATGCAGAGATAGTGGCTGGTACAGTGACGTCCAAACAAGATGCAATGGACTACATCACATGGACATACTTCTTCAGGAGACTTGTCATGAACCCAAGGTACTAACCCTTTCACTGCTGAACCTCAAGAATACTTATAATAATAATATTAATAATATTTGGTTCTTGTATAGCGCATATCACATTATATAACGTCTCTATGCGCTTCCAAAGAGCTTTGGAAATGATTACCCTAGCTTTAGCTCCGGCAGCCATAATCAGCGCACAGTGCATTTTAAGGAATAATCCTACCAGGTACCCATTTACCTCACCTGGGTCGAGTGTGGCAAATGTAGATCAATATCTTGCCAAAGGACTTTAGTGCCGCGGGACTCGAACTGCGGACCTTATCATTTGCAGTCCGGTGACATATCCACTCGACCACGACACCTCAAAATTATGTCAAAACCAATAAATATGTATGATAACAGATTATTACTATGATGTGATGTGATGATTTGTCTGAAGAATTCTTCTGGTCTGAAAAAAAAATGCATTCACCTATTCCTAAACAATAATCTTTTACTGATATCCATTCTGCATGCTGCATCAGTTGTAGCTACATATATATGAGTGTATGGGTGTACTTGGAATACAGTTTGTATTGAAAATGAAGACAAAAAATCCAATGACTTTTGCTATTGATGAATGATTAATGTTTTGAACTGCATGTAAAAATATTCATCTCATCTGCAAGCATGATAAATAGAACAGAACGGCAGTTTGGATCACCAGTTTTGACTTTTTTTTTTCTTACCCCGGAGATGAAATCCATAAAGGATAATGTATGTATTATATATGATTGATTGATTATTTCTCTGTTTTTTTTCTTTTAGCTATTATGAGCTGGAAGACACTTCTCCTGAAGGCATCAATAAGTTCTTATCTGGGCTGGTGGAGAAATCTCTCTTAGACTTGGCTTACTCCTACTGTATAGAGATTGGAGATGTGAGTTTGGATTGATTTAATAAAAGAAGTTTGATTTTATTAAAGGAATTATGACAAAGGTTGTATTCTATATGTAAGACGTGTGTGCTATCGATAGTTGAATAGAAAAAAATAAAACCAATGGATTATCTGTAGTAGTATTCTGGTGTGCACTTTACATACATGTACTGTAGGTTTCAATGTGATTTTAGATGTGGCTATATGTCATTTCAGTACGTCATACAGATACACAATTTTTAAAGTCATCTTCCTTGTTTGTAATAAGGTTTACATGTTTTTGTTTAACATTTTCTCAACATTTTCTGCCTGCCTATCTGTCTGTCTGTCTGTCTCTCTTTTTCCTTTTCTGTCCCTCCCTCATCCTGTCTGCTGGTCTGTCTATCTGTCTCCCGGTCTGTCTGTCTCTCCCCCTCTCTCTCTCTCTACAGGACGACCGTTCCCTTGAGCCCCAGACCTTGGGGAGGATCTCATCCTACTACTACCTTCATCACAAGACGGTCCGTATGTTCCAAGAAAGCTTTGGTCCAGATTGTTCATTCGCAGACCTCCTCACAATACTATCAGTAAGTCATGCTCTGTAGTAAACCAATTGTGCCACCAAAGTTTGCAGAGCAGACCCTATGGTCGGCTTCTGTCTCTAAAGAGAGGAGCCGACCCTACCCAAATAAGAGGCTAACGAATGAAAGAGACAGAAACTTTCGGTCTAGCTCTGTAGGTGATAGTGGGAACGATGGTGATGAAAACGTAAAGAAATATATCTTTGTGAGACATTGATAAAAGAGAGAAGGAAAAAAAAAGGAGGGGGGGGGGGAGGAGGAGTGGAAGAATGTAAAGAAGGGGATGCATCAAAGGGAAAGGACAAAAATGAAGGGGAGAGACAGAGAGAGAGAGAGACAGAGAGAGACAGACAGAGAGAGAGAGGGGGGAATGAGAGGGGGGAAGCGATGAAAGGGGAAGACAAAGGAATTGAAACAATGTAGAAGTAAAATGATTGAATCAGAAAAAATGAAAAGAATTATCTGTCTTAAGTCTTCTTACGCTGTATTTGGTTAGAAGATATTGGGTTCTTCAGAATATCAGCGAACTATCTGGTAGTTATTTTCTTCTGCTTATGAAATATGGTACATGTAGCTAAATAATATCTATATACTTGTACCAAAGGGTACTTGTACTTTGTCATGTTGCGCAATGGTGCAGTAACTATTACCTACATGCATGCACAGTTCTAGTAGTACAGTCATAATATTACTTTTATACATGTAGTTCTAATGCAAAATTTCTGGAATCCACTTCAATATCTAAAACATGGCTTGCTCTGTTTCTGCCTTCTTTTGTTTTATTTTGCAGGATGCCCATGAGTATGAAGGTCTACCGGTGAGACACAATGAGGATTCTCTAAACAGGTATACATGTGCAATATATTCAGGCTTGCAGTCAAGTTAGATACTAGTATAGGGTCCAGGGTTGAAGATAGAAATAGGTCATTGTGTTATTGGTTGTAGAACAGTTGTTACCAGAGCATAGGACGTTAAATGGAGGCCCCTTCTAGAGGAGTGTCACTACCTTTGCACCTTAGAACCCACTGCACTATTCGTATAAGAGTAGGGGGAAACCCCGGTGTAGTGGTCCACCTACACACCCCAAATCAGGTATACCGGGAGGAGAGACCAGAGTGTTACAGTGATTCAGTTCGCTTTTCGCCTCCCAGGCACAGGTGACGCCAAATACTTAATGATAATAATAATAATATGTCTTTGATGTGGTATTCAAGTTGATCTTAGCTGTACATGGAATAAACTGAATCTATAAAACCCAAATGTAAACACCTCTGTCTTCCTCCTTGCCTCCCATTCATTTGTGCACAGCAATCTAGCAGAAGGACTTCCCCTGGAGGTGAACAAGCATTCCTTTGACAGCCCTCACACCAAGGCGAACCTGCTGCTCCAAGCTCACATGTCAAGAGCTCAGCTACCATGCAGTGACTACTTCACTGATACCAAGTCGGTGCTAGACCAAGCCATAAGGGTTCTTCAGGTGGGTATCAAGGTGTATGACCTTAGTGATGCTAATGGTGCTGGTGGTGGTGCTGGTGTTGCTGGTGATGATAGTGATGGTGGTGGTGGTGTTGATGGTGGTGATGGAGGTGGTAGTGGGGTGGTGGTGCTAGTGATGATGATGATGATGATGATGATGATGATGATGGTAAAGAAGGTGATGATGGTGAAAATGATGATGATGAGAACTATGATGATCATGATAATAATGGCAATGGTGATGATATGATTATTATGATGATGATGATGATGGTGATGATGGTAGTGATGATGACGATAGTGATGATGACGATTGTGGTGCTGTTGATCAGGGAAAATTTTTTAATTCTAATTTTTTTTATACCAGAAAACTACCACTGTAAAATCAGAACATTGAATTGGAAGCACATTTATTCATTGGTTGCTGTTTTAACCAGTACCACAAAACAGCCATTCAAAATAAAAACACAATTTTCTCTAATGTACTGACAATGTGATTTCTTCCTTCTTTGTTTGTTTGTAACAGCATTGTTATACATTCTTCATCAATCATATACTGACAAGACTCAAATGGTGATTGGAATAACCTATCTCTTTCTGTCTTTTGGGAAGAAACAACTTCTTTATCTACATGTAGGTTGATACAAGTGGATTGAATTGAAATGCTAATGGATGTGTATCTTCTATATATATTGATCACCAGGCAATGATTGATGTTGTATCCTTCAACGGCTGGTTGGCGCCCGCACTGCAGACCATGCACCTTGTACAGTCCATCATCCAGGCCAGGTGGTTTGATGACTCGCCTCTTCTCACCCTTCCTCATGTAGAGCCTTCACATCTACAACATTTCAGGTGAGAAGACGAGACCAGGGGGGAGTTTCACAAAGATCCCAAGTTGAACTTAATTCTAAGTTGGACTTAAACATTATAAGGAGCTATTTGTAGCCTTAACATAAACTATATTCAAAAGCAAAAATGCAAGTATTGTAGACTTTTCATAAATTCAACATCAAGAATATGAAATCTCCTTGATATTAGAAAATATGAATGATTTGTATTAACATTTTATGCCTTTTAAAATAACTTTTACAAAATATTTTCAAAGATGCTAACGGATTTCCATAATTGTTAAGTCCATTTTAGAGATAAGTTCAATCTAAGATATTTGTGAAACACCCCCCTGCGCCTTTAGGTTTGTGGCGATAGTCTGGGCACTATCATGTGATCCCCAATGAGAAAACTCTTTTATCCTCTCCCCCATCCTGTATCCTAATTTGTCTCTTGTATTTGTTTTCAATTTCTCCATCTGTCTTTTGCTCTCTCACGTAATGACTCGCCTCTACTTACCCTACCTCATGTAAAGGCCTTCACAACCACATCTCTTCAGGTGACACCACTCTGCAGACACACACATACATGCTGCAAACCAAACTCACAATTTCCACACAGTGGAATTAGAATAATTAACTGAATATCAGCTACAACATTTTAATTGGCAGAGGTAATTCTTTTTTCTTCAAATTTTGAATTTTTATTTAAGCAAATTTAAGTAGACTCATTGCAAATTTCAAAGTGGGTTATTCCACATTTCACACAGAGATAACTAAGCCAGAAAATACTCGTACATGTATATTTTCGGGCTGGATATATTTTACATGATCTTTCTCCCCATGAACTTACATACATGTATTCTACCAAACTATTCTCAAATCTTCCATTGGTGGTTATATCGAACATAATATTTTATCCCACTATACATGTACACTGTATCGTACAGGACAAGAGCAGGTGCAATTGAAGGTCTCCCGGAGCTGATGGATGCCTGCCACAATAAACACTCCTTGAGGTCTATGCTCAAGAACAAGCTGACCGATCGCCAGATTGATGAGGTATGGGGTTTGTTTGTTTCATTGACTGCTAAGAAAGCATGTGTATGCTTGTCAGTAAGCAACCAAGGGACCAAGGGCTTTAAGTCCTCTCCGAGGGACTTGGTCAGGAGGATTAATGCCTGACCAAAGGGCACTAGCGTATCAACTTGGTTTCCAACCTGGTATCTCCAGGTTACGGGACCACTATTCTACCACTGAGCCCTCGTGCCTCCAACTCTTTGCAGTGTAGTGCAGCATTTGATACTGTCAGTCAAAATGTTTTGGACAGTAAGACTTTACATTTATATCATAAATGGGGAGTTATGTCTGTCAAGAACCTTTGTGGGTATGAACTCATTTGTGGAAGTTTGTATAAAAAGTGCATATCAATTTCCGGTGTCATGTTTGGTAAGTTTCAAATGCTGATTACAACAATTGAACATGCTTTGCTTTCAAAAGTACACAAATTTAATCCTATCTGGCAAGTAATAGAAGAAGAACAATTGTTAGCCACCTTTGTGACTGTATTATCAAATGAAGAACATTTTTAAAGGAAAAGAATGAAATGAAATTGATCTTATCAATATCTTTATAGCCAAATATTAAGATATTAGAATCTGTCGTGGAAGATGTATGGGAAGAATAAAACACCGGGGTGTGTTTCACAAAGATCCTAAGTTGAAGTTATCTCTAAGTTAGACTTAACAATTATGGAAAGCTGTTAGCATCTATGAAAATATTTTGTAAAAGTTATCTTAAAGGACATAAAATGTTGATTCCATTCATTCATATTTTCTATTATCAAGGAGATTTCATGTTCTTGATGTGGAATGTATAGAAATTCTAAAATACTTGAATTTTCGCTTTTGAATATCAAAGGCTACAAATGGCTCTCCATAATGTTTAAGTCCAACTTAGAGTTAAGTTTGACTTAGGATCTTTGTGAAACTACCCCCTGGTCTGGTAAAGTTCATCAGTTGTCATCTCTTTATCATCTACAGATATGGCATGTAGTGGATAAGCTGCCAGTTATCGAGGTTGGTCTCTCTATGAATGGGTGGTGGGTGGAAGGTGGACAGCAAGAGAGCAAACGGCTACCTGCGACCTATATCCGTAAGTATCTAACACTTCAATCCCAGATTTCCAGGAGCAGGGATTTAAAAAAAATTATGTTGGTGAGAAATTCTGATGAAGTTGATCACCCGAGCAACTTTAACCAACCATTTTTGTTACCACACTGCGCAACAACCATGAACATGTATGTCTTCTCTTCATTGGTGTGAACATCTATTTTGAATATTCTCTATTATGGTTTCATTTCAGAACTTATTTTGTAATACGTACAACAATTTTGTTTTCTCACTTGTGTTTTCATTCATGATTTTTATTCAAATTAATTGTAATGGATTTCTCAAAATATTGCAGTACAGATTTTGGTCAGTGATCAATGTAGCCCTAGTTATTGTAGAGATGGAACAAGAAAAACAAAAATTGTTCACTTATTATACATGTATTACTCCTAATGAATGTGTAGATCACTTTTAGATAAAAGAAATGTTGAAAATGTTGCTTTTTGCAGATGGTCGAGCAAGAGAGAGTGAAGTCACTAAGGTCCATGCCGATCAGCAGTATGTTCTACAGGTGGAACTCAGGAGACGCAACAGAGGGAGGGTATATATTTTCTTATTCTTTTGTTCCACATCGTCCATTTCTTCCTCCTTGTCTTCCTCCTACCCATCATACAAAAAAAGCGGTTTAAAATACATGAGTCCTTTATGCTATTTAAAAATAAGTATATGTGGAATTGGAATTGTTTTTGTGTAAGGCATGTTAATGCCCCACTGCACTACTTATAGCTACTTGCGCCCTCTATATAGCAAATAATGGCTAAGCGGTGGCCATTGGTCCCCCTTGGTCCCCTTTTTCTTATGTTAATTGAGAGCTGATTTGTGATTTGATGAGATAACCACTTCTCAGTGACCAAGCAGGGAGGTCTAATCCCTCCTGGCCAAACTAGTGCAGATATGCTTTAAAATGAAGAGATGTCCTTCCGTGGGTTTATATAAAAAGATAACAAGTTTAACATTCTTAGAATTTACAAATTGAATGTGTTTCTTTACAGTTAACAGCCTTGGATGTAATATTCATTACATTCTCAGTAATTCCAAGAACTTTAATCTATGGTTTTGATGTGAATGATGACAATGGTGATGCTGATGAACAATGATGGTGATGATGATGATGATGATGATAGTTATGATGATGATGATAGTATTATGATGATGATGATGATAGTATTATGATGATGATGATGATAGCTACGATGATGATGATGATGATAGCTATGATGTTATTAATGATAATAGCTATGATGATGATGATGATGATAGCTATGATGATGATGATGATGATTGTATTATGATGATGATGATGATAGCTATGATGATGATGATGATAGTATTATGATGATGATGATAGCTATGATGATGATGATGGTGATAGCTATGATGATAGCTAAGATGGTGATAGCAATTATATAGTAATATTGATGAAATATCTAATATTCATATTGAAAATAATAATGAATACATTGACATTCATCGTGAAAGTTTTAATTTTGATATAGGAGATAATCTCATTGTTGATATAGATGATAATAAAGATTATAGTCAGTTAATGAGAATGGAAAAGTTGTAAAGGTATTAGAAATATATTCAATTCATCTGATACATTGCATTTTCAAATTTCAGGACAACAAAGCCCATGCACCTCGATTCTCCAAGCCAAAGGACGAGGGCTGGTGGCTAGTCTTGGGAGACGTAGATAACAAGGATCTACTAGCCATGAAGAGAATAGGATTCATCAGGGGAAGATCAGTGGCTCAGCTCTCCTTCTACACCCCTGAGAGATTAGGTGAGTGTTTAACCCTTTACAGGCTTTGGCCCACTTATTGAAGCAGGCACCATATACTGATAAACAATCTCGCAGTCTTGGTTTCACTTCATAGCATGGAAAGGCTTCAAGGAAATGTCTCTCTTTTGCATTTTCCATGCATTATACATGTACATGTAGCTTCCCATTTGCAAATTAAGGCACTATCAGTATTAAAGTACCTTTGTTTTGCTTTGTTCCTTGTTGTGTCAGATTTAATGGTTATGATATAAAACAGCAAGGGGAAACCGTTAATAATGAACTCTCCAGGGCCACCCCCAAACACACTGTTACATGTATAAGCAGAGCTTTGTCACTAATGTTCTACTTTTGTATTGTTATTTCTATGCTTTATACATGTATACATGTTTACTCCTCTTCAGTATTGGCTGCAATGCAGTATTCTGCAATGCAGAATTAAAAAGGAATTTAATGCAGTTGAAACCATCCATATAATCTTGCTTTCACAAATTTGGGAAATTGGTGAACATGTCTTTTTTCTCTCAAAAGTACATGTCACAGAGTACATGAGTATTTAAATACTTGTATTTAGGTCTGTCACATATTCATTAATAGTAATAGGTATTCAAAGTATTCATTATTTTATTATGTCGTGCCTTCCACATATCTAATGTATAAATATGTACAAACTATCTTCTATTTACCCCTGCACCTCACAGGTCGTGTCATCTACAGTCTATACATCATGAGTGATTGCTACATCGGTGTAGACCAGCAGTACAGCGTATGCCTGGATGTGATTGAAGCCAACATCGAGACACAACTCAACACGGAGATCACAGACGAGCTGGACTCGGACTTGGAACTGGAAGCAGAACTAAATGAGCTGGACCTGGATCAGTGATCCCCATCTTGTGGTCCGGGTCATTCTTGGTCATTCTTTCATAGTTCTTTTGGTTTGGATCAGAGTACTGTAGTGGCTGGGGAAGAACGTATTCTGTGGAACCAGGAAAGTTATTTAACTACCTTGTTCCACACCGAAATAATCCCAGATCTACAAATTGGACTTGGACTTAGACCTGGAAACAGAACTCAAAGAGCTGGACCTCAATCAGGGATCACAGACTTGTGGACTGAGAATTCCTTTCATATGCTTCTTGGTTCAGATCAGAGTGCTGCATTTGTATTTACCAGTGTGTCTGTTCCCGGTCCTAGATCAAACTGCTATAACCCCAAATATTAGGCTTATCCATCATCCTGATTCATGTAGAGAGTGTAATATCAGGTCCAGTTGGTCCAATACATGTGCAATCATCCTGGGTTTAGAGCCTACATTTGTCAACTTCTCAGCTCTTAGGCTTTGTGCATGCCTTTCAATTTATTATGTAACACTTACATTAATGAAATGAAAAAACTGCTTCGAGAGAGGCCTTTCATTTATCTGTGATGTGTCATGGCATGTTTATGTGTTGTTTGATTTGTCATGTTGAGTAAATATATCGCAAGCGATTGAAATTTCTTGATGAGATTCATGTAAATGAAATTCTATTTTTGTATGAAACACTTGCGTTGCTCTGAACATAAACATTTGAAAGGAATGTATTTGAGTTCATGAATAACCTGTCATGGCAAAGTAGAGATTTTATCATACATTATCAAAAGGTCTCTGTCTTTTTCTTTCCCCTCTTCCTCCATTCCTCTCTTGCTCTCCCTCTTACTTTCTCTCTCTCTGATATAGGTGTATTTGAGTCTGTGGACTACTTGTATTGTCACCTCCACTAGCTATAACTATAAACTTTTTAACTGAAACAACTCCTTGCCTCATGAAAATATTTCTGTGCCTTGCTTCATGAAGACAGAGGGGAAAAACATAATTTTTTTATGATAACCTGGAATGAACAATAAGTTGAATAATTCTATTCAAGTTTATCATATAAAATACAAAATAAAAGACAATTCATAGGCTTGTTTCTGATACACCCTTGTAAGAGTAAAGGGTATTGTTTGTTTAATTCTCAACTTTCAATGGACATGTTAAGTCCTAAAAAAAAAAAGCACCAATGGATTGATTCTATCTCAAACTTCTTCTTCACATCCAAATACATGTTCACTGTATTTGTCTAGATTATATGAGGAGCATCTTATTGAGATATTATGTACAAGGAACAGAATGAGTTTATGTGAAATATGTACAAGATACTTGCATATATATCAAACTATGTAGCCTAGATATATGCTATTATAATGCATGCAAGATTAATATATGTATTTATTTTCTGTCACAGTTTCAATTATCATTTGTCTCCTTTTTTAGAGAGATTTTTATGAAGAATCGTGTTCCTAGAAGATAAAAAATGTAACATCAGAGTAAATTGGAAAACATGACAATATATTGGCAGTGCCAAATCAACCGTTTACGTTATCATTTTGCTGCAATAAAACATGAGAAAAATATATGTAATGTTTGCATCTAGCTTGTCTCTTAGATGTGCATACATCATGATATGCCAAAGTTGTTTTGCTCTCAAAGTTGTTTTGCTCCCAAGGAGAATATCATGTATAAATAAAGAATTTTGTTCTTAACAAAAAGTATTATAATCAGATATGCAGTTTCATTTTGTTATATTTATCAACTCATCCCCCACCCTCCCCCAAATTATGTATAACTCGCTCACAAATATTTGCCTTTAATAAAACCCTGTTCTACTAGCATTTCATACAGTACTAGTTTTATTTCATGAAATCCTTTTTGAAGGCAATGCTTAAGGTGTGGAAAGTTGAGTTTCATTGAATTTTCATATTTCTATACAGCTTAAAGAATATAAACGAGAACCCATAAAAAAACACGCTAAGGAAGACTCAACTTTGTACATTATGAATATCCTAAAAACACGTCAAGCAATTGTTAATGACTTTAAATTCACAAAGGATGTTCTTTTCACATTAATAAATCTAAAAATGTAGAAGACCTGGGATTTCCAAAGGAGAAATATGTATTAAAAGGGGAAACCCATAGCAATCTTCTTTGAATATTTGTGTTTGATCAATGAAAACTAAGCCAGAGTCTTCTTTTAAAGGTATAGACCAGTTTTGAAAACGCCCCCCTCTCAACAATTGAAATGGAAGCTCTTTTTACCAATCATGTAAAAAAATATATTTAGACTATAAATACATTATACAAATTTTGCCGGGAAACCGCCATATTTGGTAAGTTATCATATCGATCTGGCCTGGGTAGATATCGCGACGGTCATTTCAACATTGAACATTTGGGCATATATTTCTGCTTTTTTGCGAATTTGGCTTGAAGTATTGCCATCTTAACCTTCTGAAGGCAATATTAAAATAAATATTGAATGGATATTTTGCACCCAAAACCCTTGAACCGCAATTTTACCACTACCGGTGTATATCTTTAACTCTGATATATGGTCGCATGTGGGAAACTATAGATATTTCCTAAGTATACAGTAATGCATGTACAAGGATACTTCAATAGGGCAGGGCAAGTTTTAATTTGTATGGAACTATCATTGTTATCATCGTTTAACACAATGGCAACCAAGGGTGGGAAAGAGAAGAAGAGGAAGGCAGAAGCGAAGATGGAGAGATGACCTAACATCATACATGGGAACGGCCGCTTGGACTAGGACAGCTAGAGACAGAAGAGAATGAAAATTTCATGAGGAGGGCTTTGTCCAACGTCTGGATGAACTATAGCCCGATAGATAGATAGATAGATAGATAGATCATTGTTATATTCATGAAAAATTACGTTATCACGTCACTTCCCCTCATTAAGTCTCAATCTTTCTAAAAAGACTTCTATGTAAATGACCAACCATGTAGGCATTAAATCACCTAAAAGTTCTACAACCATACTGGATTTTCCAGGACATATTTTACACGTACATCCTTTGTCAGCATTCAATCATTTCCAGATTTCTTTAGTCTTTTTGTGCTCCTCTCCCTTTTCTTCACTTTTTCTTCAAGAGAGATACTTTCACGACTGTCAACACCTCGTCTTTTCGACCTCTTCTTGTTTGGAACGTTTTCCTCGGGTCCACTACCATCACTATTTGCTGACGATGAAATGTTTGATCCCAACTGCATGCTGGTATTTTGGGAAACTCTGCCCATGTCCTTGTTGCCGTTGCTTTGCTTCTGTTTGTGGATTGGACTGAGAACCTGCGGTATGAGGTCTTGGGTTAGTCCGACTGGGTCGATTTCCTCAATCTCGAGAGACTGCTCGATGTTTGCTATCCTCTGATGCATAGTGCACATTAAAACCTGCAGCTGTGAGAATAATGTCAATAAAGGCGATTTGATTTAAAAGTATTATAATGTAGCTCTGTGTATTTATTTTGCTATGATTTACTTTTACTAACCTAATCAAAAATAAAACGATACGTTCCTTGGGGCTATTATAGATCATACATATTGATTCAAAAAAATAATTCAATACAATGAACAAAGACAGTATATACAGTATTTTGAAAATGCTTCACAAAAAAGTTTATACAGGTGTAGGGAATTGGCATTTGTACATTAAGGTGTTGTAAATTGCAGTCAGAAAACATATAGCAATGTATTTTGTTTGTTTGTTGTTTAGAAAAAAAATTACATGCTTTTTCAAGCTTTATAACCAACTGACTACTGATTTTTTTTCCATTCCTGTACCAGTTCTTTTCTTTCTACTAAAGCTGTCCAATAGAAACTGTAATTCTCAAAGATATCACTATGAACATGACGGGCAAAGAAAGCGGACAAAATATACAGTTCCTCATTCTACCCTCAACAATTGCTATGGTAGACAAAGGAACATCCCTTCACTTTTATTAGGTAAAAATGTGTAGAACAGGTAAATATTTTTACATAATAGCAGTGAAGGGATGTTCCTTTGTCTACCATAGCAATTGTTGAGGGTAGAATGAGGAACTGTATATTTTGTCCGCTTTCTTTGTCCGTCATGTTTATAGTGATATCTTTGAGAATATCAAGGTCACAATCTCTTTAGTCTTTACACGCCATGCACTTACCTTCAACATTGTTTCCTTTAGAGTCTTTACATCGGTCATGTTTAGGAGAGAACTTGCAGTGTCATCTGCTGGGGATACAGTGTTAGTGGCGGATCCAATCTGATAGCTGCAAAAATAGCAAAAGTGTTACTTGAGGCTACACAGCAATACTGTCTGAGAAGATGTATTCATGCCAACTGCAGAGTTACTGTAAAACCAAAACATTTCGTGTCAATAGTGGTAAGATTAAGCATAAGCCTGAAAGCTGGCATTCTGGACTTAGCCTGTAGAACAAAGACTTAACAGTGGTTATTAAAAGTACAGGGCAGCATCTTAATTGCTATAGAATCAAACTGTTATGGGCCCGTCTTATAAAGAGTTGATATCAATCAACATTGTTTCCTTTAGAGTCTTTACATCGGTCATGTTTAGGAGAGAACTTGCAGTGTCATCTGCTGGGGATACGGTGTTAGTGGCGGATCCAATCTGATAGCTGCAAAAATAGCAAAAGTGTTACTTGAGGCTACACAGCAATACTGTCTGAGAAGATGTATTCATGCCAACTGCAGAGTTACTGTAAAACCAAAACATTTCGTGTCAATAGTGGTAAGATTAAGCATAAGCCTGAAAGCTGGCATTCTGGACTTAGCCTGTAGAACAAAGACTTAACAGTGGTTATTAAAAGTACAGGGCAGCATCTTAATTGCTATAGAATCAAACTGTTATGGGCCCGTCTTATAAAGAGTTGATATCAATCACAACTATGTACATAAGAGATAGGACACTGCAAACTTGCGATTGATTTCAATCATAACTCTTTATAAGACGGGGCCCTTAACAATAAATATTTTATTAATTGAAACTGAATGGTGGCTGCGCATACAAAAGATGCCCATTTCTTGTGGAAGACGACCCACACTTTTTCTTTTATCAACACTTTTTAATGACAAACAAGACTTTTTTTGAACACCCTACTTTTACATTTGGACAGCCATTTTGAAATCCTTGCTAAAAGCCTGTTCGTATAAAATGAGCTTGCTCAGATGAATAATATGTTGCAAGACTTAAGACTAGAGGTAGTATGCAACACAAAACTTATATTTCAGGGGGGTGTTTCACAAAGATCCGAAGTCGAACTTAATTCTAAATGTGACTTAAATATTATGGAGAGCCATTTGTAGCCTTGAAATAAAATATATTCAAAAGCAAAGTATTTTACACTTGTCATAAATTCCACATCAAGAGCATGCAATCTCCTTGATAATAGACAATATGAACGATTTGAATCAACATTTTATGCCTTTTAAAATAACTTTTACAAAATATTTTCAATGGTGCTAACGCCTTTTCATAATTGTTAAGTCCAACTTCGAATCTTTGTGAAGCACCCCCCCAGAACCTTCACACACATCAAAAACTTACATTGAAAGTTTGTTGGCATCTAAGGTGTAGTTATCTCTAAGATCATCCAGAAGCCTTGGCGTAGTTCTGTATACCTTGCCCACCATAGCATGGCAGTCCTGGCATTCAACTGGGCTGTATGTACTGAAAGAAATAAAGACATTTGATATAATATAGGGATCACGTTATTGGTCATGGTTATTTTACCTGGCTGCTAAGAAAGCATAAATGCTTGTAAGCAACCAGACGGCCGACGGCTTTAGGTCCTCTCTGATGGACCTGGTAATGAGGTCATGGGGATTAATGTCTTACCAAAGGGCATTAGCGCATCGACTTGGTTTCGAACCCGGGTCACCGGATCACGAGACCACTGGTCTACCAACTGAGCTATCGCGCCTCCTCTTGGTATCAGCTTATCAGAGCTTATCTATTTTCTACTTTAAAATAATTTACCCATTGCCTACAGGATCAGGGGGGGGGGGATAGTTCTCTTATTTAGCCAATAGGATTAGAGAAATAAGTGTTCAAAAGGTTACTGATAAACTTGTTTTCTCTTTTCACCTTTTACAGGATCAATTGCACATGTTTCCAGATGACAAATGAGTAATTACATGTACATATTTGTTTTTCTTAATAACTATTCCCCCACCCCCATTTTTGTGTTAGATACACACCAATCCAACCATTTTATAACAAACTTTAAAAATGTTAAATTAAATACGGTAGAACTTTGCTCACCTTCCTTGGTCTACACCATGCGTTGATGTGATAAGTTTTGCTGATATCTCAGCAGAAGAGTTTACTCCTGAAGAAAGAGAGAGAGAGAGAGAAAATAAAACATAGCCCTAATGCCTCCTATAATATATTCATAAAATCATAAAGGCATGCAATTTGAAAACTAATTTCACTTAAAACATAGTGTTATGGAACACTAAGTGTCATTCTCTTTATTTCTTAAGGATTACAGTAATTCTGTCAAAAAACACAAACAAATGATTTCATGAAAATCAAAATCAATCTTGAAATGAATTGGAGAAATTTGATTTCCTCATTCATGACATAATTTTGTTTATTCAATTACAGAATTAAAAATGACATTTTTCCTGCTGTAAGTATATCATTAAAGATAGGTAAGTAACAAATGGAATCAAGTTATTTAATAAATAAATTTCATCTTAAAGGTAAAGACCAGTTATGGTCGTGCAATTGCATTGTGAAAGAAACGTTGTGGAATCGATCAGAAAAGGTTGATCATCTAGCATATAAGTATTGGTGTGTACTGCAAGGTTCTGGAATCATCAAAATGATAAGAAATTTGGCCCAGTCTTCGTAAAGTTACGAGCACTGTACACAGAAAGATGTATATGGGACTATACACACACGTGCGCGACACATGCGTTTATCTCTCACAGACCATGTAGATAAACTAATTGACCAAATATATCAATTAGTAGGCGGTTTCTCGGCAAAATTGTTATCATCATGTATTAGTCAAAACATATTCTTTCACATGATTGGTAATAAGAGCTTCCATTTCATTTTTCGAAATTGGGGCGTTTCCAATACTGGTCTTTACCTTTAAAGATACTATGTCCCTTTAGCAGCCAACATCAAATTCTGTAGAACTTTGCAGGAATTATAAATATGTCATGTACATGTATGTCCCATCGGTGAAACGTTAGCAGTGTCCTAATAATCAAATTTATTCTTCTTTGGTATTAACATACATAAAATGAGCTGTAAAGGGTACATGAGCCTTTGTCTACATCAATAACCCACTTCTTGTAATGGCCAAAATTAATCTGATTAAACAACCATTCGGTACAATAGTTTGAAAATCAGACTATTACCTATCACTTAAGTCGATTCGACAACTAATAGTCGTTTTTTTTCCACTTAAAGACATTTTCAAGCCCCCCTTTTTTTTAAGGGAAGTTCTAAATTAGTAATATCTTTCAAATGCCATTGGAAATTAACCTTTTCATTTGTTGGGGCCTGCAAATGGGACATACATGTAGTACCTTTAGTGAAGAAAGCTCATATTGGCGATTTGAAATAAATGAATACAAGTACTACATGTACATTGCGATCAATGGTATCATGTAGTCTGCAAGCACAAACCCTGGTCAGTCGTAAAAGTGAGTCTGCACTATAAGACTACCATAGGCCATGTACTGTAGCTGCTCCTGATTGACACAACCAGTAGGTAGCTAGGCAAGACTTCTCTCAAGGCACAATGATTTTTGATTAAGTGTCAAATTAGGGTCTGTGCCTGCAGACTAGGTATCATGTTGTCTGTACTACTCTTGCAAATACAAATTTTCATGAAACATAAAGAAATTAAATAAAAAGACTAAAAGTTAAACTCATTTATATCTGGAGAGTTTGAATGCCAAAACAGAGATATCCATTTTTGTCAAATTTACATGTAGATATTTGCAGTTAAAGGTCAAGAAAATGAAAAACAACAATGAGAAATTGTGTGTAATTTTAACCATAACTTCTACTATATACCTTCATATGTAATGAGCATTATAGGCCCTATCATTCGAAAAGAACTAGACTCTATTATGAATTTTATTTATTTTTGTTGTTAAAAAGTTGCGTTAATCTGTTTTTGCATTTAAACTATTCATCTTCACCAGTTGTAACATCTAAAATGGATCTTAGTGATTTCTGCATTTGTCAGATTGGCAAGAGCAGTAAAGACGACATGATACCGTTGATGGCAGGCGTCACACTTGACCCAGTCATCATCATCTTCATTAAAGTATTCACCGCCACAATCTCCACATGTGTAGACTTCGTCCATTGCTTCCTCTCTGTCGGCACTACGAACCTTCTTCTTCTTTTTCGCTTCTTCCTTCTCTGTCGTTTTTCTTTTTCTGTCTTCTTTTCTCTTGATCTTGTTCTTTTCTTCTTCTTCTTTCTTCTGCCTCTTTGTTTTCAACTTTTTCCGCTCCTTTGGAGGGCGGGTGACAGGACGGAAGCGGAGATGGTGTTTGAGGGAAGGGCTGACAGAGGCCTTTCCCCCTGCATCTGTTGATGTACCAGGTGGTGCAGGTGGTGCATCGGGCGCTTGCCCCTCGTCAGCTCTCGCAGGCTTATCTTGTGTTGCTGGAGTCCTGACCAAGACTGTCGCCGGTAGAAGGTCGACCGCCATGTATGTCTTTGTGAAGGGAAATAACCCAGCTGCACGGAATCCATTCCGTGCAAGCATCGGGTCGCAGGTCGTCTCCGTCCATGCCTTGGCAAACTCTCGCGCAAACATAACTTTGCTGACAGGAGCACCCTCATTCTCCAGCCTGTACGTGCTCTCAGTGGCCGCCCACTTCTCCTTCAGTGACGAGAAGAGACTCAAGCTGCAAGGCTGAATCACGTGAGAAGCATGTGGTGGCAAACAGTAAAGAATTACCTTGTTTACCTTGCAGAGTTCGGTCACGTCGAGTGACAGGTGACTCCTGTCACCGTCGACAAGAAGTAGAACTGGGAAATTAATCCCCTTCTGTTTGACGAATGGTATAAAACAATTGGAGATATAGCAAAAGAAAACCTCGCCGTTCATCCGGCCGGTGGGGGAGCCTCCTATGTATGATCCTTCAGGGGCTCCTTCAGAAACCACTGGGCTGAGCCTAACACCGGGGAATACCATCAGGGGGGGAAGGTAGGTGCCATCTGATGACATGTTGGCAAGGACCGTTATTTGCCTCTTGTCGGTCTTGCCAACTGAGGTGACATCACCCTCACCTTTCTTCGCAAGGATGTTCTGATTCCTCCCCTCACCCAAAACAAAACGGGACTCGTCGCAATTAAACATTCTTCCCGGCTCCGTCAGAATGCTGGCAGCATTTTCACTGGTCAGGAAGTCCTCTAGTTGGTTGTACCATCTTGAGATTACCTCGACCGACAGCAGCACAGCTTTCTCTTTTCCCAGTAGTTGGGGGATTCTCATCACCAGCTCTGGATGGCGATGCTGGAATTCTTTCATCCATTTCTTCCCTGGAAGATTATCCTTGAAGGGCGTGGGTCTCCCGTCATCATCTAGGATCTTTTTCACTGTCTGAAAGGAGGGGAAAAATAGGGAAATGAAGGATAACAAGGTAAAATATTCTTTCTTACATAATTGTTATTCGGTCAGGGTATTATTGAGTGAATTGCTGAGTCACTTAACGTTTCAGGTAATATATTACAGTCTAATCCTCTTTCAAGAGTAAGAAGGAATAATCAGATTGGACTAGTCTATTCACTATTTGGATGCCACATTAATTCATGGTACAGGAAGCTATTTTTTCTATTTTATAATGATGTTGAAAAGCCTTGTGTGAAGAAAATGCTAGAAATTACTCCACAGATCCGATTCAAGAAGTATATACCGGTGTATTTAAAAAAAAAAAAAAAAAATCAAAAAACATCTTTCATATGAAATACTGCCCATACCAACACGAAACCAATGCAGTAAAGAGGGGGCACATAAGCTGAAGCTTTAAGCCTCAACACTAAAGTAAAGTAAAGTAAGTAAAATCACCAGCATTAAAAGGAAAAAAAAAGGAAAAACAAAATGGGACCTTCTGCCTTTTAGCCAGGCACTCAGAGAATTGAGAAGGGTAATACATTTCATAAAAAGCCGGCTGGAAGAGCTGTTTAATAACTGAGGTGAATTGTTCGGGTAAATTAACAATTATTCAATTAAAAGAAATTGTTATACCTGTTTGAGATCTCTTAGGATTTGTCCGTACCCGATTTTCGTCATCCTAATGACCCATTCAGCGATGTTCGTTTCCTCATCCATATTGAGATAAGGGCGTGGTCCACTACGGCAATTAAGCGGAACCCTATAGGACAACTAAAAAGAAAATATAAACAAAAAGACATTACCGGTAGTTGTGGTGGTAGAATAACATATAATCAGTATAACACAGCTACAAAACTCTGGAACAAAAGGCTCCCCTCCATTTTGTAACCATTAGAAGATCAATTCAAACAGAGAAGAACTTTAGTGAAACCATTAATACAATCATCTATCAAGCACTGTCACTCTGATATTCTTATTTTAACTCCAAAGGTAACCTAGGGATAAACATAATATACAGTATTGCTATAAAATTAATAATGATAATAATGTTTATCAATTATATATTATTAAAATTCATACGTTTACCTCTATTGCCGATCTTACAAAAGACATATATAGAACAATTTCTTTTTTGATAATCGCCTTAATTGTTTCTTTTTGTATATCTTCACTTAAATATATATTTTTGTGATAAAATCAACTGCATGGCTTTATTTTGTTTAATGTACCTTATCCATAAGGGTGGCTCTGGGAACTTTATAGAGTCGAGAAGCTTCTCTTGCGGAAATCTCCCCCAACGAAACTCTTTGTACGGCATTTACCATAGCCTCCTGGTCATACCCACGTCTGTAACTTCCTCTAACTGGAGCCATCTCTCTTGTTCTAATGACCTGTTCAGCGCAATTCACTTCCTCAGCTATAGGGAGATTGGGGCTCGGAGCCATCGCTCTTGTTCTAATGACCCGTTCAGCGCAATTCACTTCCTCAGCTATAGGGAGATTGGGGCTCGGTCCACTACGGCAATTAAGCGGAACCCTATTGGCCAACTAAAAAGAAAAGAAAAACAAAAAAACATTAGTTGTGGTGGTACAAATACATATCATCAGTATAACACAGCTACAAAGCTCTGCTACAAAGCTCTGGCACAAAAGGCTCCCTCCATTTTGTCACTATTAGAAGATAAATTCAAACAGAGAAGAACTCTAGTGAAACCATTAATACAATCATCTATCAAGCACTGTCACTCTGATATTCTTATTTTAACTCCAATAGTAACCTAGGGATAAACATCATACAGGCATACAGTATACAAATAATACACATCAGTGAGGGCATTAGTAATTACCCACACAAGGTACCTTTGGAACACTCTAACGTTTGGACTGTTTAGAAGGTACCAAGTGTGGGTAATTTTACTAATGCCCGAACAAAATTATGTGTATTATTTGTTTTATAAGATGTATGTTTTATTTGTTTTATAAAATTATGTTTTCTAACATGATTTTGATGATGACCGGTCATTACCCAAATTACGCGCGATTACGCGTTAGGCAAAATAAATGCCTGGTCACGTGTACGCTTTCAGCCAATCATTTGATTAGGATCTACGTTATCATCTTATAATATTGCAATAAAATTGATAATGATAATAATGTTTATTAATTTTATATTATTAAAATTCATACGTAGACCTGTATTGCCAATCTTACAAAAGACGTATATAGAATAATTTCTTTTTTGACAATCACCTTAATTGTTTTTTTTCTTTTTTTCCCTTGTTCACTGCTGTTCCCTTCCTCAGCTATAGGGAGCTTAGGGCTTGGTCCACTACGGCAATTAAGCGGAACCCTATTGGCCAACTAAAAAGAAAATATAAACAAAAAGACATTAGTTGTGGTGGTAGAAATACATATCATCAGTATAACACAGCTACAAAGGTC
>JAVYIG010008445.1:0-89328 GCA_035222895.1 Strongylocentrotus droebachiensis
GCCAGCGGCAAGGGAGGGTGTGTGTGTGTGTGTGTGTGTGTGGGGGGGGGGGGGGGGGGGGGGTAAGGAGCACTAGTTTTTTTTTCCTCTACAAATTTGTGAATCAACACCACCCACCCCTTGGACCAGGGGGAGGGGGTCCGTCTTCTTTTTTATTTTTAATTTTTAATTGCCTGTTTTGGGGGCTCCTAGATCCGCCTCTTGTTGTCCTGACATATTGTCATTCAGATATTAAACCTTTATAATATTGAATAACTTTCAAATCTTATATGTATTGTGTACAAATATAGTCACAGGAAGCTCATGTAATGCATGTAGACAATAGATATCCTACTTTAGGGCTCTTCAAAACAAGTCCAGCCCTGTGTAAATTCATGTCTTGGATATAGCAACAACAACAATAACAGTATATTTTTTCACATCATATTCATGATTTTGTATTTTGTATTTTTGTTTTTTCTCCAGGACACATACAAACTTCTGTTTGATGCAAAAAGTGTAAAGTCATGTGGGAGCCTATCTTTCATCAAGAGCCGATATAAACACACTCATGTCACACCGAAAGTCTCCTACTGTTTCAACTACGCCACAAGTATGTTGAGATTTGCAACAGAAGCACACGTGGTTGCTGCAGCGTGTGAGTACATGGGCATATCAAAGCCCAGTGATCCCCCCAAAGATCTACCCCAGGATCCCAAGGCCAAGTCAGTATATTTCAGTGACACATGTAAATCTGTACTGGACAAATCTTTCCATCCCTACCAGCTTGGTCATCCTGCTGAGGAAGACGAGGAAGAGGATGAGGCCGAGGAGGAAGATGAGGATGAGGAGCTTGGACCTTTCTGCATCTGTAAACAAATCAGAGACAATGTAGAAATGGTGTTCTGTCACAACAAAAGATGTGACAGGGGGAAAATGGTTTCATCTTGAGTGCCTGCAGTTCAATTTTCAAGAGCTTCCCGTAGGAAAGTGGTTTTGCAGTGATAAGTGTCGTCAGCAGCATCAAGAGGAAAGAGAAAGTAAGAAGGGAAAGGAGACTAATCCAGATACAAGATTTGAGTATTCTAAAGCTATACTGCACTTAGGGCTTGGGGAGATGGTGCGCCATGATGCAGTACGAGAGGGAGATGGAAATCGCATGATCCAACACTGGCGTCTAGATCTGGTCCACTTCTATGAAAAACATCACTGGAAATATCTAATCGAAGGTCACAATCTGATCATGAATGTTAATGGTGGAGTATCAGAAAGGGTAGCTCATCAGCTTAGGTGGAATAGGACAGAGAACATACATGGTGGTGAGGGGAAGAACGTAGGAAAGGATAAAGACAACAAGGTGTCCATTGACAGAGCTGGAGGGATTCTAAATGAGAGTAATGTATCACGTTACAGTCAAGTAGTGGAATGAGGAAGACTATAAATAGACTGTTCGACCCCAAGATGACGACGGGGAGGATGATGGGGAGGAGGAAAGTTGTACAGAAACCTGAAGTCCAGGCCGGGGAATCTGACACTGCAAATCTTGCTAAACTGCTGGTAAAACACAAGTGTTTGGTGGAAATCCCTGGAAGATCACATCAAGGATTTGAAGACTTTGAGTTTGAACAAAAATTGAATCTGAACAAGTACAAAGCCAAGATGTCAGCCATGAGTAAGAGGAGAGTGAACAAACTAAAGCAGCAGAGAAATGGAACAGTATCATGATCTTGCATCAAAGTCTGACTGTAATTTGAGAGATTGAAGTTGAGATTAAGCTCATTACTGGATTTTGTCATCTTGATGGATAGGGAGTCAAATCGCTTAATCAGCATATATTTTTTGGTAGATATTGTTTATGCATTGTTGAGTATTTATGGTATATTTACCTTATGTGTGTAATGATGTGACAGCATAAAACTGTAGTTGCCATGTGATACTTTATTCCTCTGAACTAGGAGGAGAAGAAAAAATTGATATCTAAAATTGGGCACTGGAAATCAAGCTAATTCCATGATTTTTCATATTTTAGAAGTGTAATATTCATACGTGTATATGTTATATACAAGCATTTATGATACTAATTAGAAGGTACCTTTGTAATAACCTACTTTGTAATAACATGGTATGTTTACTTTTATCAATATTAAAATGTATACCTACAGAAATCTGGCTATTATCCTACTATAGGATGAAACATAACATTTCACATTTTTATGAAGCTTTTTATGAAGTGTTTTTGATTGTTATATAATCAAAAGAGATATGCCCCTATTTCTTAAAGTAAAAGCTGAAACAAACAATGGATAATTGATATTATTGTATTTCATGTAAACAATCTGCATTAGCCTATATGCCTAATGACTTGTTAGTATTCATTGCTATTTACTTTCATTCCTTAATTACTTAGTGCTACATGGGGTTCCATATACTTTACTGTATAAGAGTTTGATGAAACATGTACTGCCACTAGATATGTCCCTGCTATAGTGTACTCTATTAGGTGCATATATATGGGCAACATATCAGATATATCCATGAACTTCCATTAATACATACGTCACAAAAGTCATGAACAGTTTCTGTGGCAGTAAGGACAAGTGTAGGCACCTCCTGAAAAAATAGAAACTACACTACAGGCCTTTCTTCAAGCCCCTGAAATGGTGATAACATGATTGAAATTGGTTTACCTTCATCATGCACTTCTTTAACAAATATAATTAAGCCAGACAAAGTTAAAACGAGTGAAACTCTGTGCTTTCAACATTTAATTAATGCAGAATTAATGCACTACTAATAAACGTGAAAGATATATGTAATCTTCTACAGTGTCAATATCTCTATTGTGAGGAATCATTCCAAATTTTGTTGTTCAGAGCCCTGAAAAATATACAAGATGTTTGAGTAGAAAGGTCAAAAGATGAATGAACACGTATCCTTTTTGTTGCATGCAATTGATGCCTTGAATTGAAAGGAAAAAAAAGAGTAAAAGTGCTTTCACATCCTTGAATTAGCAACATATTGTGAGGCTCACAATCATTGTATATCAATAAAAATGAGACCTTTGTTTCAAGTTTTCATTTTAACCATGTAGCTGTTTTCTGTGAACCATGACAAGAAGCAATTCTTGGCTGGGATTTGAACCCCCAACCCTTGCATTAATGGTTGGTGAAATTAATAAACTGCCATACCATATGATACTTCCATTGATGTAAGTAAGAGTCCAGAAGCTACAGACTGGAAGTGCAAAAAAAATAGAGAGAGAGAAAGAGAAAGAGAGAGAGAGAGAAAGAAAGAGAAATAGAGGGATTGAAAGAATGTTCATCATAATGAAAGGAAGACTGAATAATATGGGTCAATTTGCACCAACTAACTTTATGAGAGAAAATAACTTTGAATAACTTTTAATATGTACATGCATGCAACATCTTCATACTTTATGATTTACCTCTGATAAACCATATTGAATAGGAATAAAAAGGATTTGTAACTACATGCATTATGCCTCTGTTGGTGTACAATTATGTTTATCTTCATCATGAAAGGATTTATCAACATAAAATGAGGAAAAAGGTACCAGCAAGATCATGCTCTGCTACATCTTGTGTGAGGCCTAAACAAAATATATTTGTATTGCCTTTAGGTGCCAACACATGGGTCGGTCAGAAATCTTTTTATTTTTTTACTCCCTCTTTGGGCTGATATTTTTCAGTTTAATGCTTTAATACATTTTTTTCTCAAAAAAACCGGTAAAAAAAACAACGACACCTAGATTTCAAGATTTTTGGGTCGGTCGCAAAGGGCAATACAACATTTTTTGTTTAGGCCTAAAGGAGGTGACACTTAGTCCCAGCAGCTCCATCAAGGCTTTCAGTGCATAATTCACCAATGCACATTGTTTCCGCTTGTCACACTGGTCAAATCAAAGTATGTGAAAAGAATGTGACCAATAAAACATCATTTTGTCAGATAAAAATAATAGTACAAACTCTGATCAATCATTTGGGATGTTCATGACAAAACAATAGAAGCTTCGAAACAATATTACATATGACAGTATAGAGTTGTGTGGATAGATTTGGAAAGAGTAATTAATATGTAATGTGGAATTCAGATTGTGCTGGTCACTTGAAGTTTGGGAGGGTATAATCATGTTTCTCTCTCGCCTATCTACCTTCTCTCTCCCTCTAATTCGCTCTCGGTTTGCGTTCTATCCCACTCTCCATCTTGCTTCTGTTGCTTTCCCTCTCTCTCTCTCTCTCTCTCCCTCTCTATCTCTTTCTCTCTCTCTCTCCCTCTCCCTCTCTCTCCCAATCCTTGATGGTTTATCATTTATCATAATTCACAGAAGATAACACAAAAATGCACTTAATATGTTTTCTACTTCAAGTTATTTTAAATTACTCCTCGGACGAACGATTAGCAAACTACACCAGTTTGTCATGGAATGTACGTAAACAATAAATACTCCTTTTAATTTAAATATGACGTTTCATATAATTTGTACGGGGACTTCTTGGTCTTCACAATATGTTCAAACTGCATTCTTAAACAGCTAGGGCGGATCGAAGTGGCGTTTTTAATATTTAAATCCCAACATGATCATTAAAACGTTGACCATTCATATTATCCCTTTCCGTTACGCAAATACGGTGAGCTACAAAAGGATATTGGAATTACAAAATGAATTTTCTTTTGAAGGGAACAAAATATGAATTAAGAACTGCAGATATTTTGCATATCGGTAATTAAATCAACTGCGATCAGGTATCATGAAAGTGTCTATGTATATTATGAGATAATGATAAACAGATCGTTGATGAATTTAAATAAGGATCGAAGGCGATCTTCATATGTTTCCTTTTAATCGTCCTTGTCCTCTTTGTCGTAAATTCTGCATTAAAGATATAAATAATGATTATCGATATTAATTACTTCATAATCTGTTGAAAGCCACATGAAAGAAGAAAAAAAAAACGTCTAACATGTCCAAATAAATGTCAAATAATGAATATAGACTGCAAAGGCGCTATGATTATTGCAGCATTTAAAAAAAAATATGATTTCGGAAACAAACAAAAAGTACTGATGTAATTAATACAAAATGTTGGTATGGGGTCATGAATTTGGTTCAATTAAATGAACATATTGGAAGCATTATGCGATCCCACAATATTCAGTGACTGTTGTCTCGGTTGGAATCGAGTCCAGTAAAGTTATGAAAATGTAAATAATAAACTCTCAAGGTCAAGATATTAATTGAGCCAAAAAACAATGTTTCAATACTAAAAATCGACCGATTGGCTATTCCCGTTTGGAAATTATTATCAGAACTACATATTCTGAGATTTTCATGGTCGCA
Source organism: Strongylocentrotus droebachiensis (assembly GCA_035222895.1). NCBI lineage: Eukaryota > Metazoa > Echinodermata > Echinoidea > Camarodonta > Strongylocentrotidae > Strongylocentrotus > Strongylocentrotus droebachiensis. The sequence continues at coordinate 5,339 of JAVYIG010008445.1, forward strand.
GCCAGGCGCGGATCAAGGAGGGGGCCGAGCGGGCCTTGCCCCCCCCCCCAGCCCCCCAAAAGAAAGTAAACAAAAAACAAAAACTGTGATCAGAGTTTTTTTTTTTTTTTTTTGCTCAAGGGTGGAGGTGGGGGGGGGGGGGAGTGTTGAGCGAAATATCGGCCGGCGATTTTCAAATTTCCGGGGGCAAAACAAGAAAAACAATTGTGCTCACTACCCCCCCCCCCCCCCCGAAATATCGGCCGGCACGATTTTCAAATTTCAGCAAACTAAATTTCAAAATTGACCCCCCCCCCCCCCCCCCTAAGAAATCCTGGACCCGCGTCTGGTCGCAGCTACCATTGTAAGGCCGTAAGCGCTATTTGACATTCAATTTTTCTCAAAAGTGTTTTAGGAGCTACATTTCCAGTGCGTATAAAATACACAGGGGCATCCAAATAGGCCTATATATCAAAATTGTAAAGAATCATAATCCAGCCAATTTTCAAAATTTCCCCAACTTTGTAAATATCCTTAAGGCGCTATGATTATTGCTGCATAACAACTTTGGAAACAAAGAGTATACAGTGCGTCCCAGAAAAAACGAAACTGAGAAGTATTGATGTTCTATCATAACTTAATCACAACTATAATTAATGAATGATACATATTTGGAAAGCTTAGAGTCTCCTCTTTCGGTTGATGCTACTCACGTGGTGCATATTCCACGCATTAAAAGCAATTTGATGAAAGGAAACCAAAAAGACATTTGGCGGGCGGTATCTGAATTTCGAAGAAAAATTCACATTTCTAGAAAGTTGAGTTTCTGCCCTTTCATATTATGACACCTCAATCAGGAAAAATGAGCGAGGAATGACAAAGTTTTGTTTGTTTAAAGTAGTGCTTGCATTTCCATAATTTTATTAAAAGAATCCGTTTTCACTGGCTGCCTGCCGTATCAATAAACGAAATTAACAAAAGACTTAACTCCGTTTCGTTGACAATCAGCCGTAGACGAGAGTCTTCATGCATGGCTGATTGTCATCGAAACGGAGTTAAGTCTTTTGTAAAATCTGCTTTTTGCTACGGCAGGCACCCAGTGAAAACGAATTCGTTTGTTAAAATTATGAAAATGTAAGGGCTACTTTAAACAAACAGAACTTTGTTATTCCTGGCTCATTTTTCTTGATTGAGGTATCATATGAAAGGGCAGAAAATGAACTTTCTAGAAATATGAATTTTTTTTTTGAAATTCAGATACCACCCGCCAAATTCCTTTTTGGTTTTCTTCCTTCAAATTACTTTTAATCACTAATGCGTGACATATGTATCATGTGAGTAGCATCACTGAAAGAGGAGACTCTAACCTTTCCAAATATGTATCATTCATTAATTATGGTTGTGATTAAATTATGATAAAACATCGATACTTCTCGGTTTCGTTTTTTCTGGGACGCACTGTAGATTAAGGTGGAATCACCGGCTTTATTGATTTTGGTAAAATATCGAAAAAAAGAACGGTCGAAAGGACGGGGAGTGGAATAGAGAGAGAGAGAGAGAGAGGGGGTGGGGTGGAGGGAGGGAGAGAGAGAGAGGAGAGAGAGAGAGAGAGAGAGAGAGAGAGGGGTGGGGTGGAGGGAGGGAGAGAGAGAGAGAGGGGAGGGGGTTGGGCGAGGAGATAGAGGGGGTGGGGCAAGGAGAGAGAAGGGGTGGGGTGGAGGGAGGGAGAGAGAGAGAGAGAGAGGAGTTGGGCGAGGAGATAGAGGGGGTGGGGCAAGGAGAGAGAGGGTGTGGGGTGGAGGGAGGGAGAGAGAGAGAGAGGAGTTGGGCGAGGAGATAGAGGGGTGGGGCAAGGAGAGAGATGGGGTGGGGTGGAGGGAGGGAGAGAGAGAGAGAGGGGGGTTGGGCGAGGAGATAGAGGGGGTGGGGCAAGGAGAGAGAGGGGGTGGGGTGGAGGGAGGGAGAGAGAGAGAGAGAGAGAGGAGTTGGGCGAGGAGAGAGAGGGGGTGGGGCAAGGAGAGAGAGGGGGTGGGGCAAGCTAGGAGAGAGAGGGGGTGGGGTGGAGGGAGGGAGACAGAGAGAGAGAGAGAGGTGTGGGGATCCTGACCGTGTGACGCACTAATATAATAGTACTTTTAATTTCTTTCTTGGCACTTGCATTCTATATTAACACATAAATCAACACTTTTAAACTTTGACGTCAGTTGCAAAATGAAGCGTCATTCTGACTCCGTTATCAAGCATGTGCAGGCAAGTTAGCCCGATACAACTTCATGCTCAACTTTTTCAGGCCAGAATGAGGCTTTTGTTACGCGTTTAGTTCAAAACACGGTTGCGTCCTTTCTCATTTTCGTAGAACAAAAGATAATCATTTTTTTTGCATGCGTCCACTTTGTGTTCATTATTACACTCCAAAATGACGCGTCAAAGACTGCCGCATCATGCAATGACACAGTCTTGCGTTAGCAAAATGACGCTTCGTGTGCAACGGGCATAAATCTACTAATCATTAGACTAAGACTGAAAAAGAAGGAGGATATACTTACTGGTATTTAACCCACAGTTTGGCAGACACTCTTGAGACCCTTGTAGCCCGAGTACGCAGCGGCAAGCTGGTCTTCACTGACCCCACGTTCCCGGAGAGCTCTTCCTACGCATCACTATCGTGAAACCAAGAGAAAAGTTATTAATTAGAACAGCAGTGGCGGATTGAAGGGAGGTACGCCCCCTCTCCACCTACTACAAAGTTTACACTGCTTTTGTGCCCCCCCCCCCCCCCGCAGGAAATTTGAATCTTAAAGGGCATATATAAAGACCTTTCACGTTTTGTTCAATGTTTTGTCTTTCCTCTTTCTTTGTTATAATTTCTCTCTCTTTCTCTCTCTCTCTCTCTCTCTCTCTCTTTCTCTGCTCTATACCCCTCCCTGCACTCTCTCTCTTTCGCTCTCTTTCTCTGCTCTATACCCCTCCCTGCACACTCTCTCTCTCTCTCTCTCTCTCTTTCTCGTTCTCTCTCTCTTTCTCTCTCTCACTACTCGATGAATAAAATCAACCAACCAATCAATCGGATGCATAATGGTGACGTTAAAGGTCGGTCCGGTCCCCAGACGTAAATAATCATATCTGATTGATATATAAACGTCTGTAAAAACCCAAATACACACACATACACACACACTCAATCAATCAACTAGTCATTCATTCAATTAATCACACACACCCACTCACTCACTCAATCTACTTACTCAGCTCCTTGCCAGGCAGCGAGTTGATCACACCGCATCCCTTCTTGACAGTATCCGCAACATCACTGGCGGCTTTCTTGGTCCAAGCCCCGGCATCGTGGACCGCCTTCTTAGTCCAGGAACCAGCATCGTGGATCGCTTTCGAGAACCAGCTAGCAGCCAGGACGTCGTCTAAGGCCTCCTCATCAAGAACTAGAAATGTGTTACGTAATAGGGGGGAAATATATGTGTGTAATCTTGTTATGAAAGATACTAAAATATTACGTTAAAACAACATCAAAATACAACACTCTTAATATGACATACTTTAAAAGGACACTTTATTATTAATTACAATAACAATCATAAACTTTTATCAGAATATCAACATTATTTGGAGTAAGTTTTATTTTATTCTACTACCAGTACCAGTGTTTTGTAAAATTATTGCTCTCTCCCTCTTTTCTCTCTTTCGGTTTATTTCTCTATCCCTTTCAATTGGCACCCGCCGCCCCCCCCCCCCTTTTCTCTCTCTAGTCTCTCTCTCTCCCTCCCTCTCTCTCTCTCTCTCTCTCTCTCTCTCTCTCTCTCTCGTATTGAATTTCGTCTTTTTAACTTACACATTTGGAGGTCCCCTCCATCATCGAAGAGATCTTCCACGTTGGCCGCAGTCACGTGAGGGATCACCAAACCAAGGACCACCAGGGTTACGAGTATTGTGCCTCTCATTTCAAAGATGAGCTGTGAAAAAAGTGTTAAAATAGAAAATATACAAAATAATAATAAAAGACGCGTTTTCAGCATAATATTAAATATCTTAGATTCATACCCTTCCATAATAATATTTGTAAGAAACTTAATCAATGAATTTAAAATTAATGGAAAGCTTGATTTAAGTACTTGGTATTGGCGTACGTATGAGGCGGGGAGGGGGCTATAAATCCGCTATCCAAGAATTTCAAAACTATTAATATCTGAACAATCATCGCCATACATATGGCAGCAAGGTAGTCTATTTGTCATTTTATATTGTCCTTGATATATTTTATAACCAAATATGACGTATTTTTACTCGCTCGCATGCAAAATTGAGAATATGGAGCGTTGATCTTCGGGCAAGACATTCAACCCTGCTAATTGGTGTTATTCCCTTGGAATTGCACCGGCGAAATGATGATAACAATGATGTCATTCTTATTTTATGGCGGGCGGTATGAAAATAATTCTTAGTGTTCCTGTTGAAAAAGACTATTGAAAACTATCCTTCAGTTATGTTTATCATAAATTATTTTCTTAACACTCCCAAAAATGTTTTTATCACAATCTATAAGCCAATATGATTAACAATTCAATAATTCTCACGACTATATCAAAATGCTTCTCAAATTATAAACATGGAAACGATGTACAATGTAACATATCAGAATAAACTTAAGCTGGGTCAATGAAACACATATATATATATAATTATATATATCAGTTTGATCGACACATCAAAGAGGCGAAGTGAAAAGAACATCAATCTGATGCCTGAAGCCCCAGGTTGTATAGAGGACACTCTTTTCTAACCCAACTGATTGAATTCTTATTTTTACCCGTGCCACTTGATTCGAACCCTCAACCCTTGGTTTGAGTGCCAAGTGAATGAACCACAACACCTCTATAACTGTTATTACTTACCAATACAGGAACGGTCAGATGAAGACGGTAATGAAGACTGTGGTTCAGATCTCTCTAGAGTATGGTGCAGGGAATGATCCTGTTGCTTGGTTCTGTTGCTCTTGTTGATCCAGGCTTGCGAATGATTGGTCTCCTTTGCAGAGCCCCCTTTTATGCATTTTCTCTCGGTGCAAACTCTGGCGTAGCCATGGGCAGAATGTGGGACATGCAGGACCGTATGGTTACAGGTAAGGTGACCCTGCCTTGACCAATACGGCCATGATGGTAACAGGTAAGGTGACCCTGCCTTGACCAATACGGCCATGATAGTTACAGGTAAGGTGACCCTGCCTTGACCAATACGGCCATGATGGTTACAGGTAAGGTGACCCTGCCTTGACCAATACGGCCATGATGGTTACAGGTAAGGTGACCCTGCCTTGACCAATACGGCCATGATGGTTACAGGTAAGGTGACCCTGCCTTGACCAATACGGCCATGATGGTTACAGGTAAGGTGACCCTGCCTTGACCAATACGGCCATGATGGTTACAGGTAAGGTGACCCTGCCTTGACCAATACGGCCATGATGGTTACAGGTAAGGTGACCCTGCCTTGACCAATACGGCCATGATGGTTACAGGTAAGGTGACCCTGCCTTGACCAATACGGCCATGATGGTTACAGGTAAGGTGACCCTGCCTTGACCAATACGGCCATCGTGGTTACAGGTAAGGTGACCCTGCCTTGACCAATACGGCCATGATGGTTACAGGTAAGGTGATCCTGCCTTGACCAATACGGCCATGATGGTTACAGGTAAGGTGATCCTGCCTTGACCAATACGGCCATGATGGTTACAGGTAAGGTGACCCTGCCTTGACCAATACGGCCATGATGGTTACAGGTAAGGTGACCCTGCCTTGACCAATACGGCCATGATGGTTACAGGTAAGGTGATCCTGCCTTGACCAATACGGCCATGATGGTTACAGGTAAGGTGACCCTGCCTTGACCAATACGGCCATGATGGTTACAGGTAAGGTGACCCTGCCTTGACCAATACGGCCATGATGGTTACAGGTAAGGTAATCCTGCCTTAGTTGACCAATACGGCCATGATAGTTACAGGTAAGTTGATCCTGCCTTGACCAATACGGCCATGATGGTTACAGGTAAGGTGATCCGCCTGCCTTGACCAATACGGCCATGATGGTTACAGGTAAGGTAATCCTGCCTTAGTTGACCAATACGGCCATGATAGTTACAGGTAAGTTGATCCTGCCTTGACCAATACGGTCATAATGGTCGGTCAGTTCTTACCATAACAAAAATTAGTTATTTATTTTCAGAAATCTTGCCTTTTATAAAAGAAAGAAGCATCTAAATGTACCTTTAAGAAACCTGGGAATTTTTAATACAAAATAAATTAAGAGAGATGCGACGAAATATTTCATTTGCCTGCAGTTTTTTTTCTTTACCCCATGCCCATTTAACCCGCCGATGGCGGCCATAGAAAATAGAAATATATAACTTTATTTCTACAAGGGTCTGCCACAGCTTTTTACTTATTTCAAGTGTTCAAGTTTATTTATTTCACTTTATCAAAGATAACATAATTGAACATAATGAACATGGTAATTATTATAACTAAACATACAATATTAATAGTAATAACAGAGAATAAAATCAATCGATAAAGTGGGGGATCTTCTAAAAAGCAAAGCTTGTATTATGTATAGCTCCCGGTTCATAGGTTTATATATAAATTAGGGTATCTGAATTAACATATTTACAAAAGCATATGATTATACGAAGGTTATCTTTAAGTGACACATTTTACTTTATCGTAAACAATTGGAAAAAAGGGAAGAGTTCTGTGCTTTCCTCAACACAAACAAATATATATATTTATACATATACATTAAATAAACTGATCAGTGCTTATTTTAGCACTACTTGTGTGGAGAGAAAAAATCATTGCAAGGAAAACAATTCAGACAAGAGGACAGGTACGTAAGGAAAGATGATTTACGAGAATGGAAAGTAAGAACAACAAAACAAAACACGGAAGAAGAAGACAAAAAGCAATACGAAAATATAAAATGGGAAGACAAGTGAGAACGTTGTGAACAAGCGGGAAAGAAAAGGAAAAGGGAGAGAGCTAGACGGAGCTAGGGCAGAGATATCAGGGACGAATTAGCATAGGGATAAAGCCGCCTTTGACTTTATGTCAATTAGCATTCCATTTAAACAGTATAGGCTTACAGTAAAATGAAATATAATGTAGGTCGAACCGTGTTTTTTTTCTTTTTTAATTTTATCTTGTTGATTATTTCAGGTTTTCATCCGTAATGATAAGAAGATATTTTTTTTTGTTTGACGTATCAGATTACATTAGATTTCCATCTTCAGCAGATTTAGGGGGCCCGTGCCCCTCCCCCCCCCCTTCCGCCAACATCCACGTTTGAATACCAATACAAATGCGCAGAAAGTGTGTTAAATTAATAGTGAGTCACCCCGGCCAAATAGTGACCATAGACCCTTTTTTTTTTAAATCTTGCTTGATTGACAGAGATAAGACAGTGTGCCCCCTCCCACTTCGCAATTAATAGAATCATGAAAGTGCCACTAAATTGAGTCTGACCCACAATTTTTTTTAAATCCCTCCTCCGGTGAAAGCAATTTTCTTATCTTGTAACAGAAACTCATGATATCAAATGGAAACAATACCTTTAATATTTAATGAGACCGATAGGAGGGACTTTAATATTTTAGTGCAGTTATTGGAGAGATATAGTGAAACTCATGTTACCTTGTTTTTATCAGAATCTTCTGAAAGCATGGATAGATATGAAAGAATATGTTAAAACAGAAGAAAGATATAGGGAATGAAATATTGGTCAAAATATAAGGTCAAACATTATTTGACGAAAATTTGTTTAAACAAATAATATATCGACTTCATCACATTTGTGATGAAAATGGATAATTGAAACCTGAAGCTCATTTTATAACAAAACAAAATTTATAAAGTAGCCCCTTATGAATGGAAACAAAATGGTCAAAATGTTCAATTTTTAAGTGTTTACATTTGAAGATTTAACTGCAAAAATGGTATATAAGAGTCAAATTAAGAAGAATGTAAAAACAAACTCGGCAGGCTGCAATTTAATGTCACTTTATAATATTTCAAGAAGAGAAGTAGATATTTGTTCAACCAAGGATGTGTTCCTTAAGTAGTAAACTGCGAGAATTTCAGTTCAAACTGTTGCATGAGATTTTATATACAAATCATGATTTACATAGTTTCAGGTTTCATGAAAATGGGTTATGCTCATTTTGCGAAAATTTTGAAGAAACTTATCAACATGTTTTCTTTGAATGTAATAAAATAAATGAAGTCTGGGGAAAATGTGCAGATAGACTTACTTTACCAATTCTGAAGAAATTTTCCTGGAAAGAAATTCATAGGAATAGAGTACTTTAAAAACAGAGCAATTATTGAACCGCATTCTGATTTTGATTAAATTTATGATTTTCCACAGTAGAGAGAAGGGAAACCCTCCAAAAGCAAAAGAAATAGAATATAGATTATCGGAAAATAGAAATGAAGAGAAAATACTTTCATTGGAAAGAGACACCCTTTCAATTCATTTAAGGAAATGGGAAGCCTTGGAAAGTTTAAAATAAATGTTTTCCGTTTTTTCTCAATATACAAGTCTTTTAGACCCTCCTCTCTTCTCTACCCTTGCTTTTTTTTCTCTCTTTTTTGTCTTTTTCTTCTTCTTTTCTCTTTCTTTTTCTTTTGTTTGTATGTTCGTTCTATGTTGGTGTGTGTTTTGTATACTGTTGTACTTGTTATGTGTTTAAATGCTGTGTGGGTGGGGGTAGTAGGTGTTCTCTAGCTCTTTCTCTTTTTAATTTTATCATTTATCTTTTTTTTTATCATAACATTTCTTTTTTCTCTGAAGGAAATTTACAGAACAAAAAAAAATATTGTGGAAAAGAAAAGAAATAATTTGAAATTTATACGCAAACCGGTCGAGGAAATAGTACAAACTTTATTTGCGATTTGTTTAAAATGTGAAAATATAATTTTGTTTATGTGAATATTTTTTATCTGTAAATGTGTAACTTTATTTGTAACCTGTATGGAAATGTAAAAGTTCACTTGCAAATTATTTAGACCTATGTGAAGAATATTTTGTTATTTTGTATACAATGTTATAAATTATGTACAATTTTCTTTATGATCGAGAGAAAAGAATAAAAACCTATGAAAACAAAACACAAATCAAGCAAAATGGTGACGTAACTCGCGACACTATTACTGGTATATCCTTTGTTATAATGGCAGTCTGATATTCGATAACAAACATTATGGTCGTACTTTCTCATGTACTCAATATGCAGTGGCGGATCCGGGGGGGTTGCAACCCCCCCCCCTTGGGCGGCCCCCCCCCCAAAAAAAAAAGGAAAAAAAAAGAAAAAAAGAAAGAAAAAAAGAAAGAAAAAAGAACGCACGCTGGAGAGAAACCCTTTCAAGTGCAAATATTGTGAGAAGATATTGAACTCATCTGGTAACTTAACCAAACACATGATAACTCTGGATATAACTATGTATTAAACTGTTACTTGATTTAAAAAGACGTTATCATGCACTGCTTTTTATGGTCTCCATTGTGTTAATAGATGCCAGGAAAACATCACTTACGGGGTTCAAATTAAACACCCCCAAAAAAAATCTGCTCGCCGCTTCGCGGCTCGTGGACGATGCTCCGCATCGTCATTATTTTGGTCAAACCCCCCCCTAAGCAAAAAGCTAGATCCGCCCCTGATATGGTCGTACTTTATCATGTACTCAGGGGCGTCGCCAAAGGGGGGGGGGGGTGTGGGGGTGCGACACCCCCCACCAGGCTGTCAGGATATTGTCGGTAAAATTGCGCTGCCGTCGGGAAAAAGAGAAAAGGGGGAGGGGAAAAAAGAGAGGGAAAAAAAGAGAGGGAAAAAAAAAGAGAGGGAAAAAAAGAGAGCGAAAAAAAGAGAGGGATAAAAGAGAGGGAAAGGGAAGAAAATAAAAAAGAAAAGGAAAAGAAAAGAAAGAAAGGAAAAGAAAGGAAATCAAAGGAAAGAGAAGAAGAAAGAGAAAAAAGAAAAAGGGGGAGGAGAGGAAAGAAAGGAAAAGAAAGAAAAGGAAAAAAAGAAGAAAAAAGAGTGAAAGGGAAACAAAAGAAACGGGGATGAAAGAGAGGAGAGAGAGAGGAGGTAAGAGTCTGAGAGAGGAGGAATGGGAGTAAAAGAGAAAAGGGGGTTGTTGGGTGGAGTCGTCTCGTCGAGGGAGCAAGAAAGACACGGGTAAATATGTTGCTGTGTCGGGTCAGCTGTGTCGGTATTCTTGCTCGATCCTCGTGTACTATATCAATGCAGAAGTTTGAAGTCGGTGAGATGTATATTGTCGGTCGGCCGACAAGTTTTTTTCCCTACGAACTGTGACTTCTTATCCGCTGTGACGATTTCGAGAGTGACTACAACTACAATACTTGTATTTTCTCGAAGTTTCACTTTCCTATAATATCAGCTAAAGAAATCAGAGGTTTAAAATTTTAGGGGAAACTAAATTCAAACAAGGTTTAAGAGTCAACAACGGTACGACGAATCGTCTTCCTTTCTCTATATTGCGATGAAACGCCCAAAATTCCGCGCTTCGCGTAGAAGGGGAAAACTTCATGTAGACGAGTCGAGAACGGTACGACGAATCGTCTTCTTTCTCTAATGATTTAAGGAAACATCAAAGCTTCCGCGCTTCGCGCGAGAGGGGAAACTGAATTCAGACAAAATTAATAGGGCTTATTTAGAGTCGAAAACGGTACAACGAATCTTGTTCTTTCTCTAATAATTTGAGGAAACGTCACAGCTTTTCGCGCGAGTGGGGGAAACTGAATTCAGATGAATAGGGCTTAATAAGAGTCGAAAACGGTACGATGAATCGTCTTCCTTTCTCTATATTGTGATGAAACGCCAAAAACTTAGAAGAGTAAAACTTCATTTAGACGAGTCGAGAACGGTACAATAAATCGTCTTCTTTATCTAATAATTTAAGGAAACGTCAAAGCTTCCGCGCTTTGCGCGAGAGGGGGAAAATGAATTCAGACAAAATCAATAGGGCTTATTTAGAGTCGAAAACGGTACAACGAATCTTGTTCTTTCTCTAATAATTTAAGGAAACCTCAAAGTTTCCGCCCTTCGCGCGAGAGGGGGAAACTGAATTCAGACAAAATTAATAGGACTTATTTAGAGTCGAAAACGGTAGGACGAATCGTCTTCCTTTCTTTATATTGTGATGATCGCCGAAAATTCCGCGCTTCGCGCGGAAGGGGAAACTTCATTTAGACGAGTCGAGTGACGGTACAACGAATCGTCTTCTTTCTCTAATAATTTAAGGAAACGTCAAAGCTTCCGCGCTTCGCGCGAGAGGGGGAAACTGAATTCAGACAACATTAATAGGGCTTATTTAGAGTCGAAAACGGTACAACGAATCTTGTTCTTTCTCTAATAATTTGAGGAAACGTCACAGCTTTCGCGCGAGTTGGGGAAACTGAATTCAGATGAATAGTGCTTAATAAGAGTCGAAAACGGTACGATGAATCGTCTTCCTTTCTCTATATTGTGATGAAACGCCACAAATTTAGAAAAGTAAAACTTCATTTTGACGAGTCGAGAACGGTACAATAAATCGTCTTCTTTATCTTATAATTTAAGGAAACGTCAAAGCTTCCGCGCTTTGCGCGAGAGGGGGGGGGGGGAACTGAATTCAGACAAAATCAATAGGGCTTATTTAGAGTCGAAAACGGTACAACGAATCGTGTTCTTTCTAATAATTTTAAGGAAACGTCAAAGCTTCCGCCCTTCGCGCGAGAGGGGGAAACTGAATTCAGACAAAATTAATAGGACTTATTTAGAGTCGAAAACGGTACAACAAATCGTGTTCTTTCTCTAATAATTTAAAGAAACGTCTTATTTAGAGTCGAAAACGGTACAACGATTCGTGTTCTTTCTCTAATAATTTGAGGAAACGTCAAAACTTCCGCCCTTCGCGCGGGAGGGGGAAGCTTCATTCAGATAAGGATTAAGAGTCGAAAACAGTACACCGAATCGTCTGCTTTTTCTCACAATTTAATGAAACGTCAAAGCTTCCGCGCTTTGCTCGGGAGGGGGAGGGATACTGAATTCAGAAAAGGATAAACAGTCGAGAACGGTACAGCAAATCGTCTAATGGGAGGGGTGGGGGGGGAAATTCATTCAGCTAAGGATTATCAGTCGAAAACGGTACAATTAATCGTCTTCTTTTCCTAATAATTTAAGGAAACGTCTAAGCTTCCGCGCTTCGCGCGGGAGGCCCATCACCCACACCCCCTAATGAGCGCGCTTTTAAGTGATTCTCTTGCTCACTACCGCCCTCCCTAAAATAAGATCCTAGCTCCGCGCCTGCATTAAAATATATAGCTATGATGCTGACTAAATTGAAGAAATAATTCGTATATTTATGTCGTCGAGGAAAATGACCATTTTGCGCATATGCAAGTACTATAGATAGTCCATAGGAAAAACAATTTAGCCTTCGGCCCCAGGTTTATAGGGTTGAATTTGTAGATATGGGAAATTTAATTTTGTCGGTAATTGGTGGCTAGTTTTGTCGGTAATCGTTGGCCTCTACATCCCCCCCACTGAAAAAGGTCTAGCGACGCCCCTGCATGTACTCAATCCCGCTCTGCAACACTGGTTCTATGCTTTTCCACATAGAGTTCAATATAAAATATAGGTCCCTTATTAGAAAGGAAAGGGGGCACGTATCGCACCTGAAAAGCGACACTGACCAGATATGAAAAGGGGCATTTATGAGAATGAAAAAGGGCATTTGTAATAAAGAAAAATGTGCATTTGTTGAAAGAAAAGGGGCACCGATCAAATTTTAATGAGGGCATTTATCGGAGGTGTAAGAGCGCTTTTACGAGAAGGGGGAAGTGGCTAAAATAAACGGGGCACTTATCAGAGATGAAAAGGGGAAGGGCACACATAAGAAGGAAAAAGAGCATTTATTAGAAAGAAAAAGGAGGCATTTGTCAAAAGAAAAGGGGCAGTTAATAGAGGTGAAAAGGGGCAATCATCAGAGATAAAAAAAGCACTTATCAGGAGGGGAAAGGGCACTTTTCAAAGTAAAACGAGCATCTCAGTCTCAGATTTGAATATGTAGGGGCAATTGTCGAAAGCCGGTGAAGACGGCACTTATCTAATTAAGTACAAAGAAGTTCTCGCACCTGAAAAGGGTCATTTACCATAGATGAAAAGGGGCAATTATAAGAATGAAAAGGAACATTCTTTTCATAGATAAACAGAGGTACTGATGAGAAGTGGAATGAGCTTATTTTGTTAAATTTAGGGCACTTATTATAACGAAAAGGGAACTTGTCTATAAAGGAAAAGGGACACAGTCATGTAACAAAAGTGGCACTTATCAGAGGTGAAAAGGGGAAGAGGCACTTTCACAATGTAATAGCGGCCCTTTTCAAAGTAAAAGGGGCATTTTCCAATGTAAAAAGGGGCAATGTGCCCCCCTGCCCCACAAGGAGCTAGGGTCGGCTCTGCTAATAAGTGTCCTTTTCCCATTGGATATGTGCGTCCCCTTTTCCTTTCACCATAAAATGTGCTACTAATTTAAAGTTACTAAAACCAATTTTTTCTTTATTTGCAAAAGCTCACTAGCTACGCTTTCTCGCATTTAAAGTTGATATAATAATGTATTTCTTAATACTGATCTTTTCAGGCTTTTAGTATGATTAGATTGTGATTTAAACCCCATCAGGATTGATTGATTTTTCCTTCTTCTTTTTTTCGTACTGCAACCTCGTCAATCTTAAAATTGTGCTTGCTTGCTCGCTCGCAAATAAATATTCAGACCATCACATCCAAATGCAAAGTATCTTGGACCACGTAAAGTTAGATTTAAACATTTAAATCATCCCTGATAATATAATTTCACAAACAAGAGTAGTGTAGTGGTATACCAGTGTCTAAACAAATTGTATATTTTCGCTTTGCGATTTCCCTTTGTAGGAGCTCCCTTTTCAGAGAGTGTCCCCCCCCCCCACTTTTAACAAGTTGACGACATTCATTTCATGGCCAAGGTTGGAGAAGGCAGGGGCGGATCCAGCCGGCGGCAGAGGAGGGGGCCCCATTCGTGAGAGAAAAAATTAGCGGCGAAATAGCTCAGTGGGGGGGGGGGGAAGGGGCACTTATCGCATTTTTTAAAGTGAGGCCGGTCGATAATTCGCTCAGTGGGGGTGGGGGGGGGGGTGTAGTGAGCACTAATTTTTTTTTTTTGGCCCTCGAAATTTTGAAAAATCGCACCCCTCCCTCCCTGAGCGCCAGGGGAGGGGGCCCATCTCCAAAACAATATACAATTCTGTAGACATTGGTATATACCCCTATATTGTGATTACATTATCAGGGATGATTTCAATATTTGTTTCTCTTTATACATCATACCGTATAAGATATTGTATATGCACCCATCATATTTTGGTTGGGGCATTTATAGGAAGTGAAAAGGGGCATTTATGAAAAAGGGATAGATTCCTTAAAGAGAAAAGGGGCACATATCATTGTTAAAAGGGTAATTATCAGAGGGGAAAAGGGGCACTTATCACATCTGAAAGGGGGCACTGACCATACATGAAATAAGGCACGTATGAGAATGAAAAAGAGACACTAATGATAAAGAGAAATATGCATTTGTTGAAAACAGGGGCAACGATCAGATTCAAATAGAGGCATTTATCGGAGGTGAAAGGGGGCTTTTATGGGAACGGGGAAGTGGCTATTATAAAAAAGAAAAAGAGGCACATATGTTAAAATAAATGGGGCACTTATCAAAGATGAAAAGGGTAATTATGAGAAGGGGAAGGGGCACTTATAAAAAGGAAAAAGAGCATTTATTAGGAAGGAAAAGGGGGATGTGTCAAAATAAAAGGGGTATTTATAAGAGATGAAAAGAGCACTTATCAGGAGGGGAAGGGGCACTTGTCAAAGTAAAACGAGTATCTCTCAGAATTGAATAGGGTCAGTACAAGAGATGAAAAGGGCACTTATGAGAATGAAAATGATCTTTTCATAAATGAAAAGGGGCATTCATGAGAAGAGAAAGGGGCTCCTTTTTAAATGGGGGCACTTATCATAAGGAAAAGGGCACATGTGAAAATATAAGGTGCGCTTAAATTATCTGAGTTGAAAAGGGCTGGTTACTAAAATGGGAAGGGGCACTTTTTACAAAGGAAAAGGGGAACTTGTCAAAGCAAAAGGGGACTTTTCAGATTTGAATAGGGCAATTATCAGAAGTGAAGGGGCGCTTCTCGTACCTGAAAAGGGGAACTTACTAGAGATTAAAAAAGGCACTTATAAGAATGGAAAATTGACACGTATTGCAAAAGAAAATGGGGAACTTGTCAAAATAAAAGGGGCACTTATCACTAACGGGGGAAGGGGCACTTTTACAAATTAATAGGGGCACTTGTCAAAGTAAAAGGGTCACTTTTTCTATGTAAAAAGGGGCACTTCTTACAAAGTTAAACGGGGAACTTTTTATATGTAAAAAGGGGCACTTTAAGGGTACTTGGAAAAGTGGGAGGGCACTGTGCTCCCCTGCCCCCCCCCCCCGGGAGCGCTATAAAGGGGCATAATTAGCATAACTGATGAATATGATAGATTGCCTTTTTTTTTGGTTTTACCGCAGGATCCTCCCTGGTTTTACTACATGTTAATTTGTGCTTTGTATGTTGAGTGCAGTGCACTAGTGGTGAGTAAGATTTCTTTTGAAGTAAAGCTCTTTAGCCACAAAGAGAATGGAGATTGTGCCGGTAGCCTACTTCTAATTTATCTCTCCGGATTTTGATTTTTGGTACAATAATAGTAAGGTACGTAATCATTATGAATGTACTATGTATTTCGATTTATCTCATTTCAAATATTTGGGTGTGATTATTCAGATTTTTCTCCTAAATAGGTTTCAACGGCATTAGATTTAGATCTACACTGAAAATGAAACTAACAAAGATTGTTGCCGTTGAGATTGTGTCATTGCGAACCAGCCAGCCAGTGAGTACCGCAGGCCGTGGCCGTGCTGCGCCGTGCCGACTGGCTTCTCTTTTTGCACCGACCGCCGACTGCCGAGAGCGAGACTGATCGATCATCGAGTCTTGACATCTATTCCCATGCTAATTGATGGAATGTTTTCATAAAAATCCATAGGCAAAAGACGCAAAGCTAAGAGAGGGCTTGATTTTGGTTAAGTGTCCAAACGGACACCCCCCCCCATTAACTGATTAAGTGGTTATGAACCGACGCAATGTTTTTTTTTCTTTGTGTGTGATCGCCTTTTAATAATATTTAGGTCGAGTGTCCATGGTGGGGTGCTTCGGTGGACAGCCCGACCCACTTTTCCCCCTTCATGATTTCATGATCCAAAATTGTCATTTTATGTATTAAGTATGCTTTTATAAACACAGTCATGACAGGAAACATGGAAATTGTAAGTATTTTGAGAGCTGTTCTAAAGAATAAAGCTGATTTCCGTGGCAACAAGAATATATTTTTGACTATTAAACCCAAGGCATACGTAACGTACGCGACAACCTGATGCTGGTGATTGTACGTCACGGTATATGATCGCCGGATAACTTCTCGGTATTAAGATAATTTTTCTGTCTCAGAAAATGTTTTAAATAATGGTAGGAATATGCTGTTATGTATCTTTGCATTCCAATATTATTACCTTTCCTCTACCTCAGCGAAATTATCACTTGCCTCAAGATTATTAGGAAACTTTTAAGATTGTGCATTCGATGTGTTGTGTGAGGGTGTGCTGTACCGTGTGCCCTCACTTTTTCAGGTTCCCCCAAAGTGCCCCTTTGTACATAGGACAAGTGCCCTTTTCTTTTCTAGTAATTGTCCTTTTCCTCTCTTTTCATTTCTGGCGATTATACCTCTTTGCAGGCGCAAGAAATTCCCCTTTTCACATCTTAAATTTTTGCCCTTTTTTACTGTGAGTCGTGCCCCTTTTCCTTTTTAATAAGTGCACTTTATTTCTTTGTCTTAACAAGTCTCTTCCCTTTCTCTTAAATGCCACTTTTAACGTCTGATAAGTGGTAAAAGTACCATATATCCTTCGGATAAGTGCCCCTTTTCCCTTTTTTTAAAATAAATACGAGCCCCTCCCCCTTTTAAAAATGCTCCTTTTAACATTTGATAAATTCCCCTATTAAAATCTGATACATGTTGGTGCCCTGTTTCTCCAACAGATTCCCCATTACCATTCTCACAAGGTCAGGCAAACCAGAGGATTGCTTGACCTAGCAGCAGTGGCTGGCAGCTGGGATACAATGATAAGAGCTGAGACATGCATGAAATTGCGAGAGGACGAGAGAGAGATATGGGGAAAGGAGAGAAGTCATGATGCAAAGAATTATTAGAAGAGGAAGTATAGAAAGCGGGAGAGAGAGAGAGAGAGAGGGAATAAACAGAGGGAAGTTAGAGAGAATAAACAGAGGGAAGTTATCTCTTTTTATAATTTAAAATTATACCGAATTAAGAGAATAACAATATTGAGCAAGAAATGCATACGTAGTCATATCAATTATAAAAACATGCACCTTTTTTCCTGGACATTTATTAGAAAAGAAAAGGTGCTCAGGTCACAGTAAAAAGGGCAATTAATTTATAATCATACGGTAGGTGAAATGGCACTTCTTGCACCTGAAAACAGAGATGAAAAAAGGCACTTGTGAGAATGGGCGCTGGGGTACTTATAAGGCTCTATCCATGGCCTTCCTGAATGTGCTGGTTGATGAGGAGTTTATGATGTCACTCAAACGGTTCTACTCAAGCATGATACAGGATCATTGTACAGTATGTCACTGTATCTTTCAGTTTGTGCTAGCTCTAATGGTGTTGTACATAATACTTGTCTGTCTATGAATTTTTTTATATTACAGTTTTCAAATTGTGCTCAGATAATTCATTGATATTTTATTGGTTGAGCAAAGTTTTAAATTGGGGGAGCTTGCACAACCCCCCCCCCCTCCCCTTCCCCCTCCCCCCACCACTTTGAAGAAGAGGTCCAGATTTTTCTTTCTTTCTATCTTTAGACTTGTGAGATGGAACTCAATGAGCTTGCTTGTAATGAGGACCACATCTCTTGTCACATTATTTCCTATTATTAATACAGATAATGATATGCCATACTGTATATAGCCCATATCAGATACATGTCTCTACAGTGTATGCGCTGCAATGGAGAGAAGGAAACAAGTTATAGAAGAGTGAGATACACTCAGCATACTTCCTTAAGTCATTAGTTACTTCCCTAAGTCATTAGTTACCATTGGAACTTCTAAAAAGAAATGTTTTAAGAAAGCTTTTAAAGTTTTCAGCAGTTTTTTGATATACTCTGGCAGTTTATTCCAAAGCTCTGCTGATGCAATCTGAAAGAGCTTGGCCCGTAGCACTTTGTATGTATTTGAGGGACAGTAAGGAGATCAGACTTTTGGGAAGATGTGAGGTTTCTGTTAGGTATGTATTGGGTAATCAGCAGGTCAGTCAAATACATAGGAGCCCATCCTTTCAGACACTTCAAGGTTAAGACAAGGATTTTGAACTTGATTCTAGCATGAACATGTACCCTAATTTCTTCATTATAAGAGAGAGAGAGATTCATTCGAAAGGGAACTTGTGACAAGCCGTACATCAGAATTTTGGATTCTTTCAATTTGGTTCAATTGAGTATCGCTATCAGGCCGATTGTAAAGAAGGGCATTACAGGTATCTATCAATGTGGCACATAACAAGGCCAGAGCTGCCAACTAGTACGGATTTCCCGTAATTGGTACAGAAATTAACGACCATTTTTCCTGGAAGACTGTGGACTGTGTTGTGATGATATGAAACTCATTATTTAACAACTTTGTGTGAGTAAAATCACCAAAAATTTCAGATAATCATGTGTCTGTGCAATGTTGGCGTGCCGTTTTTATTAGAGTCATAGCGCCGCATAGGAAATTACTGATTTATACCCAAAATTACTGATTTTGAGCCTTGTGATTACTGATTTTCTGTTCTGGAGGTTGGCAGCTCCGCAAGGCTTTGAACTAGTCTTTCTGTCCATTTCTCATCTAAATAACATCTGATTTGCCCTATAAGGAGGCTACATTGCAAATCTTACTTTCACATGTACTTGATCAATCATTAACAACTTCTGATTGCAATTAACACCAAGACTTTGGACACTGTCTGCTGGTCTTAACACATGGCTCTCAAATGATATTGAAGGGCATTCAGTTTGGCGAAACCGTGAGGATACATGGCTCTCAAATGATATTGAATGGCATTCAGTCTGGCGAAACCGTGAGGATAATTAAGAAACAGGAAGTTATTGTATGACGAGGCTCTGACATCATGCAGACATTGTCTCACAGCTGACAGGGAAGATTCAAGACACAAACATTTGAACAGGCACAGTGAAAAAAATACACTGGGGCGAATTAGCCCCCGAATTGCTCAAAAGAGCCCCCGAAAGTCATAAAAGAGCCCCCCCCTCCAAAATTTGCATAGAGTTCAATGCAAAACAAATTAAAGAGTGTTATTTTCATGCCAGCAAGATTGAAAAGTAGCCCCTGAAATTTTTAAGGTATTTTTTTCCCTGATTTACAGGCAATAACTTGCATCTGCTTATCGTCTGTATAAACCATTGTTGATAGCCTTGAGCATTAATTACTTTTTCCAAGTACCGTAAAGTGTACAGGTATTTATAATGCTAAAGGCCAGCTGCATGAACACAGAGCCTTTATTGGACGACCTCACTTAAAAATGTAGCTGCAGACTCTTCAGTATCTACCATAACAGATTGTGATCTGGGACCGTTTCACAAAACTTGTCATCAGTGACAAATGACAGTCTTCGTTATAAGCTACTGAAATCCTTGCTTCTGATTGGTTATCAGCAGATTTGTCACTGATTTTAGTCATTTGTCACTGAAAAAAGGCTTTGTGAAACGGGTCCCTGCTTGTAAAACATGAATGTACCCAGTTAAGTGCACTATTTTCAATACCAAACCATTCTTAAAATCATTGAACTCAAATAGCATTGTTAATGATATCTAAAGCTGGTGTATACATTGTAGTCTAATATTGATTAGAATGATGTCAAAGATAAAGCAAACTTCTTATCCTTGGCCTTTTTTTCAAGTCTGTTGTTCTTTGCATGTCCTTATGCAAATATGGATCCCAGGATGACATACTAGCACCATATTCAAGGAGAGATCAGTTTACTCTTTTTGCACTTGTTTTGCTTAACCCTGTACTATCCTTAACCCCGGAATAACTTTTGGGGCTATAGTCCAGGGTTAAGCAAATTTTTGCCAGTGTGAAAAGAAAGTGGAATAAGCTTAACCCCTGACTGTAGGTGGGGCTAAGACCCCCCCCCCCTTTAACCCTACCTATAGTACGGGGTTAAGCAAATTTTTGCCAGTGTGAAAAGAAAGTGGAATAAGCCTAACCCCGGACTATAGGTGGGGCTAAGACCCCCCTTTAAAACAGTATTATAAGTACAGTGTAGCTAGGCTGTTTGCTTGATGGTTCCAGGAAAGAAATGGAGGTTTCTGTAAATGAGGGATAGCCAGGACGCAGTTTGCCTTTTGAGTGGTTTTAATATCGTGTTTCTCCCACTTAGGTGCTCGGTGATTGTGACTCCCAAGTATCGAGTGTCTTAGACATGTATTGCACAATATGGCCACTGAGTCGGTAGGAAATGATCACAGGATCTGTGATTATGAGTTGTTGCTGGTGCCACGGCTTGGAGGGCTAAGGGGCGGGAGCAGTCAGAGTGCCAGTATTTTAAGGGCAAAGTCATTAAATACCAGTCCCAATTCAAAGCCACAGCCTGGGATAAAGCTAATTCCAATCAAGCAGTTATGCTAGGCCTAGGGACAACATACATGTACATGTGTACAAGTACATGTACTTATGCAAAAGTTGTATTTCTAAGACTCACCGGTACACACACACATTGAAAAGATTGCCTAAGTCAACGCATTTCACATAGTCCTGTCAAGGTAATTGACTTACATGTATGAGGTTGACTGTACTTTTAGTCTCCCATGTTGGCTGTCATGTGTCTCAATTGACAAGATGTACAATGTCAAAGCTTCATCATCATTATTATTATTGTTTCATGATGATGATGTTAATAATGATAGTGATGAATACATGTATTGCTATAATCAATAGTAACTTAGCATCATGTTTATTATAATATCACAATTTCCCTTTCCCTTTCTCTCTTTCTAGTTCTTACTGCTGAAGTGGTTGAGGAAGAGAACCGTTTGTGAGAGGACCATTAACCATTGACTCTATCGCCCAATGAACAAAACACTAGCTCCAAGTATGTGGACTATGGACTCCTTAGGCTGGCTTTATGAAGGAGTGGACCCTAAGTTTGCAGGGAATGGAGGACCAGAATGCAACAACTTCTTGAGCGTAAAGCAAAGAGTGATTGAGACGATCATCTTTGTAGCTCTAGGTTCACTTGAATGTTGGTTTGCATGGCAGCGGCTCGGAGTATCAGATCCAAACTTTCAGGTGGAACCAAGAGATAAGGGTGAACGATTTGGAAAGCGTTTTCTCTTGGTAATTCTCTGTTTGACATTTGGAGTTGAGATAGGATTCAAATTTGCTTCAAAGACTGTTATATACCTGCTCAATCCCTGCCATATGCTGACAGTAGTACAGGTAAGGTATCAAGGACTCCTAGATTCTTCAACGATAGACTCTTGACCCAACATTTCACCCATCCTAAAATCCAGTTGTTCTCTGATAACAGGATGTATGTCATAAGATCAGCCTTAATCAATGTCACTGACTGTCACTGTCACTGGTCAGAAAATCATACCTGTCTTGTCGGTGGTACATGTATATTCCATGACATTAGCCATGGAACCTAATTTTACTTTTTGTTTTCTTTTTCAAATTATCCCCATAGTACTAACCAACAATGTCAAAAGACAATCATGTTTGTGAATTATACATGATTTTTTTCTTTTCAAGTTGTCCAACTTGAATTTATTTTGCAATGCAAGTTCATTACATGTACATGAAAATTGAAAAGTATAGATTAAACATTTTATCGAGTCCATTTAATTGTTTTCCTCCTTGTGGAGTTCCATGTAATATTTTGAGTTTTTTTAACCCTTACTGTACTGGGGAGGGGGGGGGGGGGGCCTGGGAGGCCCCCCCCCCTCGACATTTCGGAGATTGTGCCGCAACCGCTTGGAATTTTGAATTGTCGTTTCAAATTGCTTTTATATGTTCCTCAAAGTAACTTGATGTATTCCAGAACAAAAGAATACATTAGAAATAAAACAATATCCCAGGCCGCCCCCCCCCCTTCCCCAGTCAGTGAGGTGCTCAAAATAGCCCAGTACAGTAAGGGTTAATGATGTGAATTAATCTATCTTCCCCCCAGATTTACTTACTTGCCGCCCCACCCAGCAAGCTAGTACGGGTAGTCTTCAGGATGCATATGGCTTCATTGAGTTGCCCGTTACTAGCCATACTCTTGCCAGTACTCAATACAAGATTGGTAAGCTTTGAAATCCTAGTTCACTATTCGTTGAATACAAACATGTTTGACCTTATCAAGTGATCTTTGCAAGGAGATTTGTTTTACTATTGCCTGTACAAGTAGTCCTGCTCCTACTGTATACATGTGTAATTCTTGTCTGTAAACCTCAAGTCATAATAGGTTGGTCAGATTACATTGATTTAAATTTGTTTTCATGAATGGATAAATAATGCTAAATTGTGCATTTTGTATTAAAGTGAGCCAGCCAGTATTTATAAATAAAGTAATGTGTGTCATCTTATAATGCCTTTTGGAAATCCATTTGTTGCACCGGATTTCAAGTAATTTCCTGTTTGTTCAACTTAGTTGTATGTTTTTTTATATTTTTTTAAAAGTAAACTTGTAGATGCAGATAAGCACAACGTATTTCCTCATGTATTGTAGGGCATTTTAATTGTGTGAAGTCTTTTGTTGAGGGAGTGTAGTTTAGTGTATGTGGAAGTAGTTGCATTTAAATATCCTCTCATGTTTTAAAAGTTATTATTGATCGATTCCTCATACAACAAGGAAATCATTCTAGGATATTAAGGGAGATGGTTAGTCATTTAATCAAGTGTTGATTTTAACAGGTTTACAATCACATTTCAACCTGCTTGGCAAACGTTTGTCCAATGGAACCAATTAATGTGTGTTTAGAAAATCTCATTTACCAGTGTCATTCCTTTACACACTGTATATTAATACCCTCATTTCATTGAAACAAAAACAAACTTCCCACTGATTGCAACAGAAAATATTTAAACAACTACATGTATAGCAGACCATCCAAGTCCCCACCCCGGTGACTCAAGCCAACACGGTCATGTATAGTACCCCCACGTCCGCAGCCCAGTGACTTAAGCTCACGCACGCCAGCTATTCCCCACTCCTGACGACGGATAGTTAACCTGTTCTAAACGTCGAGCCACTCCCGCTACCCATCCTCTCCAATCGGCGCTATAGTTCTCCTTAGAACTATAAGCTAAGAAAGATAACCAACAGTCTTTTTCAAGACTACACCAACAGTCCTTTTCAGGACTACACACCCTCAAGAGAGTCCCTTTTAGGACTCCTCAATCCTCCCTCTCTCTCACATAGTGCAACCGCAAGCATACCGTATGCATGTATACTGGTATGAAGAAATGCCTGTAATAACATTTTAAAAATTCTTTAAAAATCGAAGTGGTGGAAAGTGTTGAAAAATACCCTAATACCAAATACAAGAATGTTGAATAACACAGAGACCAATTATATAATGTATAATTTTTTTTACTGAATCTCATTCCCTTTATATATACATGCAATGTAACAATCTATTGAATTACATGTATACTGAATCTCATTCCATTCATCTAAAAGAGATTGCTTATAACTTTTAAATCTTACATTATGCATGTTTATGTTTGTTTTTTCAGCTACCATTTGAAGCAGAAATCTACTGGATACAGCATTTAATGATATACCTCATTATTCCGCCCTACCTGCTTAGTTTAGGAGGTAAGTTTACAGAGTAGAGAAAGGGAGGGAGGATCAGGGAAGAGAGAGAGAGAGAGAGAGAGATCAGAGAGACAGAGGAATCAAATACACATATTGTCACGTTTAACAATCATGGCCTAAGTCACATTTTGAAGAAAATTATATTTTTGCCCAATTGATCTCTTCATAAGGCTATCCACCTTTGTTATTAAAATGGCATACCGTAAATCTCTGTGTATAAGTCGCACCCTATTTTTAGGACCAAGACCCCAAAATAAGACAAAAAAATCTGTAGGTGAAATGTGGAAGGTCATAAAGGTCAATTTCCATGAAATCTCAAGGTTCTAGCCCTGTTTCCTCAATGTCTGTGATTTGAGCCATAAAGTTCAAACTTGATATTATTAGTGTCATCACCATAGTGTGACAAATCAATTACATGCAGATTTGGGTTAAAAGGAGGTCAAATGTCAAAGAATATCAAGTCTATTAAAACTTTCAATTAAAGTTTTAAAAGCCTTGTTATGACCGAATCAATGACTACATTTAGCTGTATTCAAGCTGTGAACTCATAACCTGCAACTTACAATGTATATGCATCATCATTGTAGGGGTGAAAGTGATCAGATTCAGGGTTGCCGGGTCAAAAGTCAAAGGTCATGAAATTGAATTGACATGTATAGGATTCTTGTTCTCATTGTGATATTCCAAGTCATTTAATTTAAGCCAGGATCTTAAGTGAATTTTATAGGCGGAGGCATATATTGCAGACACAGTCACATTTGTCTGGTTTAAAATACTTAATTGAAACAAAGATAGTCTTATCTGTTGTACTTTATTGACAATTGATAGATAATGAAGGTGATATGATGACATTCAATTCAATTTATTGATTTCGCCAAGCAATGAAAAAACATACAGGATAAAAAAGCAGTATACAAAGTATCACACAATTACAATAACTAACATAGATAAACACAGAAAAACACAGAATCAATTTACAAACATGAACACAAAAACACAAGGGAAATTGCTTAGGCTGGTAGCAGCCAGAAAGGAGGTGGTACTAACATATATGCGACTGACCAAATAATCAAATATAAAAAGCTTTATGATTTAATTTATGCACTTGTCATTTGTAAGACGCACCTCTTGACCCCCGGGAATGGTGCGTCATTGTACCAATGTGAGTCGTACATTTTGATACCATGACGCACCTTCCGTCACAGAAAGTGACACACCATTACATTCCATCGACGCACATTTGAGTCAAACATATGACACACCATTTCATGAAAATGACTAGCCAATGACGCACATTTGAGAAACACTTCTGCTTGGAGAAAGTGACGGTCCCATTGACACACCATGACACAACGTGGTAAAGTGACTTACTATGACGCACATAAGGGTCAGTATTGTGACGGACATTTTGCGGCCATGAAGGTACTGTGCGTCGCGATTTTGGGGAACATGACGCAACCATGACGCACCATTCCCGGGGGTCAAGAGGTGCGTCTTACAAATGACAAGTGCATTAAGCTATAATAACAAGTAAAACAAATAAGATTGATTGATGTAATATTTGTCCTGATCTCTTTAGGTGTCTATAAGACTGAGGGTATATGGGACTTTTCATGGTGTTGGTTTACAGCTGGCTTTCTTCATAATTATCATTTCATCACCCTCCAAGGTTTAGGTCTGGTAAGTAGACTAGCTGTCTATTACATTTATTGATTTATTTATTTATGATATTTGTACAGGTTGCACATATCACCAATTTGGTGGTCTTCCATGAGGCCCTGTTTGGTAAGAATAAAACAAATAACAGCAGCAAAAACAAAATAGATAAATACACAAGCATATAAACAGTTATAATAACAATTAATTGGTATCCTCATGAAATAACTGCCCATTCAAGAATTATCCTTGATCATTTAAAAGAAATATGTGAATGCATTTTCAATTTTAATAGAAAATACATTTAAACATGAAAATAAGATAAAATGAAAATAAAATAAAGAATAGATGATAACCCGGTATTTAAATTCTAGGAAAAAATGATTAAAAACATTCATTAAATGTTTATCATGTAGTGTGTGAAGTTATTTTACCATTAAGAATATCATTATTTTATATCATGTGTGAATTAAATCAGAGTTAAGATTGATGAAATGAGCTTTCCTTCTTCATGAATTTACTTTCCCACTAATAGCAGTACAATTGTATTTACATGTACCTATCTTCAACAAAATCAAATTGACCCGTTACTGTGATTTTTCTTGTCCTTTCAGTTGACAGAAGTGAATCTGAATGCGATGGTTTGCCCCGCCCCTAGCGATCCTTTCTTTGGTCCTTTCTACCGGGTTTGTGGCTTCACACATCAACACCTTCTCTTTCCTCTGCATGTTAAAGCATACACCTATGTGGCTAAGAGTCTTGTATTAAGAGACCAAGAAGAAGAATGTAATGGCCATGTTGGCGGCATGATGAAGGAGGATTGAAGTACCCTAGACTGATAATGACAAGCATGGCCAATAAGATATGACTAGACAAACAGGAAGCTAGCGGATTACGATCGTTCAGGTTGAAGGTCAACTGCTTCTCGGCCAATAACCCTGCATCCTACTAACATAAACTGATTTGTTTCACACCATTTTAAAAGGGAAGTGATGCTGCTTATGCTAATACAGTCAAACCTGTCTATAGCGACCACCCAAGGGAAGCACAAAAAGTGGCCTTTGTAGACAGGTTCCTTTAGTACATGATTCAATGAGAAACCATTTTCAAGGGATACAACAAATGTGGCCTTTGTAGACAGGTGGTCACTAAAGCAGGTTTGACTGTATTTATAATCCTGTGCCTAAAAATATTCAGAAGAAGGTTAAATGATCGATTGAGAAAACACTTAATTCAGCCCACTTTCAAATTGAAAAGCCCACTGAACAATAGAATGGATGTTGTTCGTTCCCAATAAAATACTGCATAGTATACGTCTTTCTTACATGTCATAGTAAAGCTACAATTTTTTTTCATATCGCTGCATTTTTTCATCAATTTGAATCATGTCTGTAATGTAAAGGGAGGCAACAGATCAAACAGTTACAATGATGCTTGTGAAGAATGACGTCAGGAAGACTTCAGGAAGACCTCAAAACAAGCTCTGAAAATGTGTGCATTGTTATTAGACATCGTCTGCTTAAAGGCATCGTTTAACAATGTTAAATCTGAGATGCACGGCCCTACATGTTATCAGTGTGTGTCTGTGATATGGTGTAATATTGAAGCCCTACAAAAATTCCACGTCAAAAATGATCATGAAATGCCTCAAAAAA
Organism: Strongylocentrotus droebachiensis; assembly: GCA_035222895.1. Lineage (NCBI taxonomy): Eukaryota > Metazoa > Echinodermata > Echinoidea > Camarodonta > Strongylocentrotidae > Strongylocentrotus > Strongylocentrotus droebachiensis. Next base: position 32,716 of record JAVYIG010008445.1, read on the forward strand.
GTAAAAATCTTTGAGTGACCGGTTTTACCATACCGGTACTCGTTTCCCCCAATAGACTACCATTAAAAACCGTTAGGAAAACGCGAAATTTGATTTCGATTTCGAATCATAATTATCTTGATAACCAGACAGGCGATCAGCATGTAAAAGTCGAGGGGTTCCTGACTGACCTAAAGGTTTATAATTATCATTGCAGCATGAGCTAAATCAAGGATTTTGTTTCAGAATCTGAGACAAAGTTACCCAATCCCTTTAAATGCTAATTGGTTTCCATTGAGTGATATCGCCAATCTCGGCAGTGTTCTGAGAGCTCTTCAAGTGCGAAAGTGGGGCAGTATCTAACCATTTCAATATAGATGATTATCTTAATGTTTAATGTTTCATGTCATGGAATTTTGATAAACTTGTTTGGTCTATCCTTCCCTTATGCAATGATGTAAATTAAATCAATACATGTATTTAAAATCAATTAACCTCTACTTAACCCAATGTAAGTGAAGAAGGATGTGTTGTTCATCAATAGGGACTTTTAGATTTGCACGTCGAAATAGTGGACTGCTACGTGTGACGTCCTTCATAAAAGGATGTCACAGTGCCTTAAAACGACGTCACACGTAGCAGTCCTCTATGTAGTTGATTCCATTGCTTAATGGTATGAGGATAGAAGCGGTTCTTGTATGCTTCGGTCCTGGCAGAGTAGTTGATGTACTGGTTTGGTCTTTGATGTAGCGTCCTTAATAAAAGGACGTCACACGTATCAGTCCACTTTGTGGACGTGCAAATCTAAAAGTCCCTTTTATCAGGATCTAGAGATGACACAGAGCATCGTGTGAAGAAAGGTACCGGTAGTATCAATACGGAGAGTTTGATTTCATCAGTATGAGTTGAACTGTAAATATCTTAATTCATTAGCGTATACAGGTGTATTATTCACTTACACCCAATGGAGGCTTGTGACGAGAGATACTGGAGATTTTATTTGCTATAATGGTATGAAAAGGGAAGATTTAATGTATTTTCTAAGAGAGTTTACATGCCCATCTTATAGTTATTACCTATCTATCATATCCATGCCCAAGCCAGATAAAGTAGGAATTTGTGTATTTCATATAATTTTTATGATAATTACTTGTTTGATTTTGCCATGCAGTCGTTCATGTGATGCTCTGTGAGTATCACTTTTGCTGTAAATGTGCTCATAAATATTAGGGAATGTTATCCTTTTCACTTCATTTATAGTTTGTTGTAACTTGTAAAACAAAATTCATGCCTTTGCAATCTGTTAATGTAATATTTTTTCTAGTTTAATAGGTACTATATTTTTAGGCTGAAAATGTATTGTGTATTTACAGGGTGCATTTCGCCCTATGCCATGTAGCTTCAAATTGAGACTTAATGTTTAATTTATAGTATAAATATGATTTAAGAATTAATTGCAAGTGTAGTTTAAAGTGAAGGTCGAGTTCTGAGAAGACGTACAAAATAATTTGTGAGCGTTATCATTGTTATTATGCAAGTGTGAAAGAACATCAGATTAAAAATGTTCCCTGAAAAGAATGGCTCTTCAATATTCTAAATATGGCATGTAATAGCATAAAATTGAGACAGATTTTTACGCCACATGTCCCATATACATCTTTCTGTGTACAGTGCTTGTAACTTTACCAAGACTGAGCCAAATTTCTTAGCATTTTGATGATTCCAGAACCTTGCAATACACATAAATACTGATTTGCTAGATGATCAATCTTTTCTGATCAATTCCACAACGTTTCTTTCACAATGCAATCGCTTGACCAGAACTCAACCTTCTCTTTAATAGTTGCTTTATATCCACTTGTTACTTTCCATCAAAAGGTTGATGGTTTGAATCCCAATCCAGAACTAACATGTTTTGACAAGACTGTAAAAATCAATGTTTGCCACTCTCTACCCAGGTGATACCCAATGTACCAGAGCACTACATAATTGGCCACTATGGAATGCTCCCCAGGGAGTGGAGAATGTGTATACATTGTGTGCGGGTAAGCCTGAATCAGATGACCGGAGCACTACATAATTGGCCACTATGGAATGCTCCCCAGGGAGTGGAGAATGTGTATACATTGTGTGCGGGTAAGCCTGAATCAGATGACCGGAGCACTACATAATTGGCCACTATGGAATGCTCCCCAGGGAGTGGAGAATGTGTATACATTGTGTGCGGGTAAGCCTGAATCAGATGACCGGGGTAATAATATATCTGTAAAGTGCTTAGACACATCGTTGTATCGGTGTATTGGGCGCTATATAAAAGTTGAAAATCATTATTATTATTATATCAGGGGTAATGATGCTAGGAGTGTCATGGTGTAACAATAGCGCTAACCCATTGTTTGCATTGCCTAAGCCATGCACAATTGACACAAAAGCTGGATGGCTCATTAAAAAAGGCATGAGATCGCGATTACCCTTCATTTTGTACAACAAAGTCTAATCGCGTCTATAGTGTATGTGATATAACAGATGCTGGGAGCGTAATATACAGTTTGGACCACAAGGAACGGAGGAATATTTTTAAGAAATCCTAGAAAATATATTATACACTCTACAAGTCAGTACCTGAATATAACTTCGTATCGGGGTTATCATTAAAAAAATTAAAAACATAATTTGTTATGAATTTAAATGAATGGGAAGACCACGTCTCGAAAGATTGTAGCTTTTTTTGCCCCTCAACAAGTTTCTCATTCCACATTGTAACAGAACAAAGAGGCCACTTGCGTATGAGTACCACCATCTGTCCTATCTTAAATGATGGCTGTGTACAATTATGTGAAGATCATGTATTATCAAAAGGTGTACATGTACTTGGATGCTGCTTGTAAGTGTCGGCTTGCATGGGGATGTAGATATACAGTAGGCTTGCGGGTGCACCATGTGAGAGAGAGGGAGGATTGAGGAGTCCTGACGACGGATAGTTGACCTGTTCGAAACGTTGAGCCACTCCCGCTACTCATCCTCTCCAAGCGCTATAGTTAAACTATATATCCTTAGAACTATCAGCTAAGAAAGATAACCTACAGTCTTTTTCAAGACGATGCCAACAGTCCTTTTCAGGACTAACAAACCCTCAAGAAAGATTACCGAGAGTCCTTTTCAGGACTCCTCAATCCTTCCTCTCTCTCACATGGTGCACCTGTAAGCCTACTGTATAAAGGTGTACTTGTCTTGCATTCCAAGTTATTTTTCAGAAAATTCTTTCCTCTTAATACCTTCATGTCGAGCAAGGCTTTTAATTTGTTGCAGAGAAAGTTTTTGATATCAAATTGGATCTATAAATGTGTATCACTATTTTATAATAACTTGTATTTATGAATAGATGGCTAATTATATATTTTTTGTCCTGCAGATTGGTAATATATTACATGACAAATATTAAGATCCTTGTAAAGTTTACAACTATTCACAGGTAGATATATAGCAGATAGACAAACAGTCAAACCTGTCTATAGCGACCAACCAAGGGAAACATAAAAAGTGGCCTTTGTAGACAGGTTCCTCTAGTACATGATTCAATGAGAAACCATTTTCAAGGGAAACAACAAATGTGGCCTTGGTAGAAAGGTGGTCTTTGTAGACAGGTGGTCACTAAAGCAGGTTTGACTGTACTTGTAAAATAAAATGTTATGATTTGAAGTGACTACTAGGTAGGTAAAACTTTTGTTTTTGTATTGACAAACATCTTGATGTAGGCCTAGCAAGTTTATGAAGCCAAACCTGGAAACCATTCTTCCATCCAGGTACTTAATGTGAATTTTCATTATAATGTTCTGTTTCAGCACCTTTTCTGTTATTTCATGTATGGTATGTTTTCTTTCTCATTTTAAACAGAGCAATCAATTTCTCACTATGAACATGACGGACAAAGAAAGAGTACAAAATATACAGTTCCTCAGGTAGACAAAGGACATCCCTTCACTGCTATTATGTAAAAATATGTAGAACAGGTGTCACATGCATATTCACCTGTTCTACACATTTTTACATACAGTTATAGCAGTGAAGGGATGTTCCTTTGTTTACCACAGCAATTGTTGAGGGTAGAATGAGGAACTGTGTATTTTGTCCGCTTTCTTTGTCCGTCATGTTCATAGTGTCTGTTTACCCTGCTACAAAATATAAGGCTTTAAAATGTTTGTTTTTTGTGTGTAATTGTTCTTACCATATCTTCATTAGCTAAGATAAACAATATTTTTGCATATGAATATATTCCTGTAGCTTGGATAGAATACCATAGATTCATTCAATTCACCTTTAACCTCGTAGGTATTAAGGTATGATTATCTTAAATTCCTCAGATAGGACTAGATAATTTAATTTTGAGTGTTTGTTACAAATATAGCATTTCTTTGTATTAATCATGAATATAGACGGTGACAGAAATTGAACAGTATGAAATATTGTGAAGATGTCAAGGATTTTTTTGTATTGTAGTTAAGTAATCTTGGAGAGCTGTTTGGAAAGCGCATAGAGCAACTTTAATTGATTACTGGTATGCGCTATATAATTGACAATTTTTTATTATTATTATAACTGTATATGAATACAATGATTTTTATACCTACAGTTATGTTATTTGAAGCAAATTGTTCGGAAAGAGCTAATACATTGGTTATGTGTCATGAGCTGTTACATTCTTTTTTGTTTCATGTTTATGCCAAATCTAGAAAAATTAGCTGCATACATGTACATGTACATCGTAAAATATGAAAAACAATGTTAATACAAATTTTATTTTGGAGATTATTTGGTGGTATGTACTATTGTACATACATGTACATTTGTATCATCAGATTTTTTCATTTCTTTCTTTCTTTCTGTACATTTGTTGTGGAACAAATAACTCATGAATGGCAATTGTGTTTTCGTTCAAAGATTTAAGGCGCAATGGTAGACCTCATAATGTCATCATGCGATTTAATGTAATATTTTCTATTTTTAATTAATGATGTCATTTGTTCTTTTCACAGTCAGTGTCTTGCTTGTTTCTACTTGATTTTCTTCCAAATGTTTATATGTTGGAGTTGATAGTTTGTGCTACAAGAGTTGTACCCTTTACTTTTCATTTAGACAATGGGATCATAGTTATATTTTTAAAGTTAAAGGTACAAGCCAAAATTTGCAGTGGTGGTTAGAGAGAGCTGCGTACTTAATTACTCTATGGAATAAACAATGATGTCCTACATTGTCCTACCAAACAAACTTAATATTACATCATGACAGTAAACACAATGGCACGTATGACAGTACTTCATTATAATCTTCAAACAAGTACATAGTAGTATCCCCTAAACTTGTACAGTTACAAATATAATCCTAGTTACTCTTTTATTATTGTCTTTACTAATTTCATTATAATTATTTTTGTTGTTTTTGTTACTATCATCATCGTTATCACATCATAACCACCTACTTTTATGTAGAAATATACATGGCTCCCATGTTGCATTAAAGGTTGGACAAATATTAATCACCTCTGATCAAACTCTGGGTAGAGTTGCTTTGCGACATACAGTAATAAGATCTATTAAGAAATGGTTGCTATTATGATTGTGTTCTACCTCTAATATGGACCGTTGACAAATTAACATTACCTTAGAATAGTAAAATGCTTTATATCTATGTTTGTAAAAGTTCATGCAATATTATAGCGGTATCCAGATATGTTTAGATATGGTTGATTATTTACCTTTAAACATTATTACACTTATGAAATCTGGCAAAAGAAATGTATGCGTAGAAGCGTTTTTTCAATTTGGAACCTATGGCTTGTTTGTGCCACCATTTTGATGCTCTCAAGTGCATTTTGTATCATGCACTTAACATTGACCATCTTTGTGTCACTCCAGCATCCCAATATAAATTGAAAGAAAGTGCAATTGTATTTTAAATTATATGAATAATAAATAATATATAATGTTATTTGCATCATTTTTACTTTATAGGTTATACCATTGACATGTATTCTTCGAGGTTGAAACATTATTTTGTTCAAGTATAGATTTGAATTGAGCAAACATATGTATGCTCACTGTATTTAAAGTTTGTTTTGTCATTTTGTGCCCTTTCGCTGTAGCTTTTTTGTTATTATTTTTGTCATGAACATGTGCCCATTTATCAGGTATATCTTTTGCTTTACCATTGACTTCTTTTGACATAATGTGACCAATATTGGTACATAATAAACATGAGAAAGTGATTTCAATATATTTCTGATTTTTGTCTTCCCCTATGTGTTTATTGACCTCTGACGTACTGATCACCTGCACCCCTACAGTTTCCAAGTGTCATTTCCGTTCACAGAACGTTAAACCATCACTTCAAATCCACGCACAAACAACAAGGCAGCCGAATGCTCATTCTCATACGCAGGATCGGCCGTCTGGGGGGCGTTTCACAAAGCCTTTTTTCAATGACAAATGACAAAAGTCAGTGATAAATCTGTTGATAACCAATCAGAAGCAAGGATTTCAGTAGCTTATAACAAAAACTGTCATTTGTCACTGATGACAAGTTTTGTGAAACGCCCCCCAGGAGTGCTCATCCACAACACCTCATTCTATGTAACACAGAATAAACTGAAAATAAGAAGCTCAAAACCAAACCCTTCCCTTACGTAATTAAGTCAAGTTCATATTGCCACTGTGAGATTCGTTGTATCAGCGCTCTAATCAGTATTCTGTAAAAGCACTCATTAAGAATCTATTATTAATAAATTGAAGAATTTTTAAAATTAAATGCATCCATAGTCTGGCTCTTCCCTACCTATCAGGCAACCATCCCACTACTCCTTCACTCCTCTCAATGCATCACACTGAACCACCCATCTCCCTGGATGCTACATGTAACTATCAGGCAACCATCCCGCTACTCCCTTCGCTCCTCTCAATGCATCACACTGAACCACCCATCTCCCAAGATACTACATGTAACTATCAGGCAACCGTCCCACTACTCCCTTCACTCCTCTCAATGCATCACACTGAACCACCCATCTCCCTGGATGCTACATGTAACTATCAGGCAACCATCCCACTACTCCCTTCGCTCCTCTCAATGCATCACACTGAACCACCCATCTCCCAAGATACTACATGTAACTATCAGGCAACCGTCCCACTACTCCCTTCACTCCTCTCAATGCATCACACTGAACCACCCATCTCCCAAGATGCTACATGTAACTATCAGGCAACCATCCCCTACTCCTTCGCTCCTCTCAATGCATCACACTGAACCATCCATCTCCCTGGATGCTACATGTAACTATCAGGCAACCATCCCACTACTCCCTTCGCTCCTCTCAATGCATCACACTGAACCACCCATCTCCCAAGATGCTACATGTAACTATCAGGCAACCATCCCGCTCCTCCTCCCGCTCCTCTCAATGCATCACACTGGACCATCCATCTCCCAAGATGCTACATGTAACTATCAGGCAACCATCCCCTACTCCTTCGCTCCTCTCAATGCATCACACTGAACCACCCATCTCCCAAGATACTACATGTAACTATCAGGCAACCGTCCCACTACTCCCTTCACTCCTCTCAATGCATCACACTGAACCACCCATCTCCCAAGATGCTACATGTAACTATCAGGCAACCATCCCGCTACTCCCTTCGCTCCTCGATCTCAATGCATCACGCTGAACCACCCATCTCCCAAGATACTACATGTAACTATCAGGCAACCATCCCACTACTCCCTGCACTCCTCTCAATGCATCACACTGAACCACCAATCTCCCAAGATGCTACCCACACTTGGTGACAAAGCCTTCACAACTGCTGCTCCCAAACTGGAATAAACCTACCCAGATTTCTTAGCAACCAGCAATCTCTCAATACCTTAAAAAAATATCTCAAAACCCACCTCTTCTGTTAATATATTTGTGTAGTGAACATATGAAAAACGCGCTACCGTATATAAATACATCATTATCTATCTGTTGCTTATTTCTTAGCTGAGCTGAATCTATACTGATACAATTCTGTGGTCTGATCCAATGCTTGTCAGTGAAGCTTCTGTTTGCTTCTGCATTAGGCCTATAAAACAAAAAGATGTTGTATTGCCCTTGGGTCAGAAATCTTTAATTTTTCCTTCTTCCTCTTTGGGCTGATATTTCTCAGTTTTGAATGCTTTGATACATGTTTTTTAAATTGTTTTTTTCTCTAAAAACGGTACAAACTAAAAAGCTTTTTAAAAAGCCGACAGTAGATTTCAACATTGTTGGGTTGGTCGCAAAGGGCAATACAACATCATTTTGTTCACGCCTTAATGAGGCTCTTCTTCCATCTTTGCCTCTTGACATGAACAATTATTTAATGCACAAACAGTAAGTACAATATTGGTGATCACATTCTTTAATTGGAGTTGTGTACATGTTGAAATATGAAAGACTGATACAGAATTACTCTTCTCCTTGCATCTTAAGTAACTCACATGATGGTAGGCTTTCATAAAAAATCACATAATATTTGAGTAAAAAATTCTAACATGGAATGCATCAGTATAATAAAAAAAGGAATTCAATCCAAAAATTAAGTAAGGTATTTCAGTGATAATCTTTATAAAAGTACTGATTCATACAGCATTGAAACGCTATATGTACTTATAATAGTCATTTTACTCTATTCATAGAAAAGCAAATTGCTTTCTAGTTTCAGTATCAAGTAAGGGTACTAATACACATACATGTCCATACATGTACAAACATTTGGCTTAATACAATTAAACTTAAATTTTGCAATGCTATAATATAAACTGTGGTGTAAAATAACAATGTTAGACATCTTCACACAACTTCATGGGAAATTGTACCTGATTGCCAAGTGCCAACAATACATTAACAGGTAGTTTAAAGATAAAGACCAGATTGCGTTGTAAAAGAAACGGTGTGGAATCGATTAGAAAAGGTTGATCATCTAGCATATAAGTATTGGTGTGTACTGCAATTAAGGTTCTTGAATCACAAAATGATAAGTAATTTGGCCCAGTCTTGGTAAAGCTACAAGCACTGTACACAGAAAGATGTATATGGGACTATGCAACACATGCACGATATCTATCAGGTCCAAATAGATATAATATCTAACCAAATATATCAATTAGTAGGCGGTTTCTCAGCAAAATTTGTATGGTCATATATTAGTCAAAACATATTCTTTCACATGATTGGTAGTAAGAGCTTCCATTTCATTTTTGGAAAGGGGGTGGGGGGGGGGGCGTTTCCAAAACTGGTCTTTACCTTTTATCCAGATGGATTCTTTCGCATTTCTTGACCAGAAGTGTGTTTCAAACTCAATAATACGGGTATTAGTAAAATGAATAAGGGCATCAGTGCCTTTAGAAGCCCAAACACTCTGAGAAGCAGATTTGTTCATCCAAGAGAAGAAAAGACAGGCATTGTCTACAAGACAATATGCATTGATTGTGACAATTCCTATGTTGGAGAAACAGGAAGAACACTGAAGGATCTATGTATGTTACAAGAGCCCTCACTGGATTGAGCAATTCATCTCATTCAGCAGTAGCAGAACAAGACCCAAGTACTGAACACAACATTGAATGGGATGATGCCCATATTATTGAGTTTAAGACACACTTCTCGTCAAGAAATGTGAACTAATCCATAAGGTTAAAAAGGATGAATCCCTCACCGAATAGGGACTCTGGCTGTTCATTGTCACCTATCTTCGCTCTAATGATCTCAAGGCAGCAGACAGCAAGAAACTGGGAATTAATCACTTGATTTGCTTGAGAAAGTCAATATAGGAGAGGACGAAAGCTTGTCTACTAAAATTTAAGATTGGTAGAAGCTTTTTGATTACCCCAAGTTCCCCAATCAATGGAAGTTGTCTGTATTGATATATTATCTCGCGATCATTTCCTCTTCAAAATTCCATAATTTGCATTTTGCTGGAATGCCATTCCAAACACTGATTTTAGAAGAAAAACAAAAGGATCAATACATGTAGAGGTACATAGTGTTTTTGATCTGTTGTATTTCATACAATGAGACACAATGAGACAATATTCACTACTTCCCTGTAACCTGAGTACAGCTCATACTTTGATTTGTCATATCATTATTTTCTTACAAACATATTGACATACAAATAGTAACCTCCTTGATACAACAATGTATTACACTTAAAGAAGATAGGCCTTATTTTTTGGGGTGATCTTTCAACTGTCTAATCCACAAACCTGCATTTATTATTTTTAGCCATCTTATCAAGAAAGCACTGCTTTGTCTGTCTCTTTAAATTCTTCTTTAACCAAAATCACATATTACACAGATTGTGTATTATTTCACTACAGCTAAAACATGTTATAGGTTGCAGCCCTGCAACTTTCTGATCTACTGCCATTTATAGTGCAAATCTGGAATTGGACATGATTGAAATCGTTAAATTTAAATAACATTAAGTACAATGTATATCAAGTTTAATGTGCATGTGCATAAAGAAATAATTTGAGTCAATCAAATAAATGTACTGTACATGTGTATTTCACGCATGAAATGAAATGCGACCCGATAGTAATATTATACAAATAGTGAATGGCCATGAGCGCAATGGTACAAGATTTTGCACAACGTGAAAGATAAGAGACGCTATATTCAACGAGGCGCAGCCGAGTTGAATGGAGCTTCTCATCTTTCACCGAATGCAAAAGATTGTTCCATTGCACGAATAAAGACCATTCACTATTTATTTTATACAACACCTCGGACGTTAACGGGCTCAAAACAGTTTTCCTAGGCCTAAATCTCAGCGATTTTTTGTTTGTTTTCCATTGATAAAATTGCCGATAGTGAGCGCGCACTATTAAGCAGGCAGCAAATCATGCGCGTACCATGCGCCGCGCGTACAAAGATTTATGTTTATTTTGACGCGCACCATTGCACTCTGACGTCACTTAGCTCACAATATACTTTGTACATCGTTAGTGACGTCAGAGTGCAATGGTGCCAAAGGATCAAACGGAATTGCGCGGCTGGAGAATGATGCCGCTCAATGGTACTTTAAGCGCATGTCATGTGATCAACAATTGACCAATGAGGTTGCAAGAATCTTAGTAGGCATTGTATAAATAATTTTAGTGTAAGTTGTACCCTACAACTTTCTGGTCCACTGCCACGAGTGCAAATCTGGAATGGTACATGATTAGAATCTCAATTTTAAATAACATTAAGTACAACCAAGTTAAGTACATTGTGTATTAAGTTTAATGTGCATGTGTATATAACAGAGGTATTTTGAGTCATTCAAATAAATGTGCTGCACACATGTTTAATGCATGAAATGAAACCCAGTAGTAATACAGTCAAACATGTCTATAGCGATCACCCAAGGGAAACACAAAAGTGGCCTTTGTAGACAGGTTCCTTTAGTACATGTACATGTTTCAATGAGAAACCATTTCTAGGGAAATCAAGAATTTGGTCTTTGTAGACAGGTGGTCACTAAAGCAGGTTTGACTGTATATCACTTATCAGTGAGTATATGGAGCTTAGCCAAATGGTATACACATTCAGAAATGAATTGTAACCACACAAAAAAAGATCAATGGATATGATTGCCTAGTGAAACAAAAACCTAATACAGTGAAACCTGTCTATAAAGACAACCCAAATGAGACTAGAAAATTGGTCTTTATAGGTGGGTGGTCTTTAGTACAGGTTTCAAAGAGAAACCATTTTCAAGGGAAACAAAAAATGAGGTCTTTTTAGACAGGTGATCACCAAAGCAGGTTTGACAGTACTTGTCTTAGGCTCATTCTCATAATATTCCAGCAAACAATCCCTTCATGATTATTCATTGCTTACTACAGCAGTGTCCAACCATTCTTGTCATCCTCCTTATCTTCCATAAAACTATCCCTGAGCTCTTCCAGGAAGGTCTTTGTAGATTTAAAGCTCCGATCGGCCGTTCTGCTCACCAACTGAGCTAGAATCTTCTCCAGGACTTCCGATGTTCTTCGGTTAATGAACCCCTCCACATAAACCACACCATCTCTCTTTGTTCTACGACGAGAGGGACGGATATAAAGGCGGGGCTTGATGTGATTTTCCTCATCACCCTGCAGGTAGATATAACAATATACATGAATGAGGAAAGGAGAGAGAAATGTCAGAAAATTAAAGCCAGTTATAATCCATTCTTAAAGATACTATGTCCCTTTTGCAGCCAACATCAAATTATGTAGAACTTTGCAGGAATTAAGAATATGTCATGTATGTCCTATCTGTGAAATTTAAATGTTAGCAGTGTCCTAATATTCAAATTATGCAAGGAAATCTGTTTACTTGCTAGACTTCGATGTCTGACACTATTGAGTACTGACTGGCTTTTCTTCTTCTTTGGTAATAACATACATAAACTGAGTTTTAAAGGGTACAAGCATTTGTCTACATCAATAACCCACTTCTTGTAATGGCCAATATTAAATTGATTGAATCTTTGCGCAGCATAAAGCGTGCGACCATTCGGTACAATGGTCTAAAAATCAGACGTTAACTTATTGGCTCTATAGCTCCTAAGTCGATTTGACAACTAATAGTCGTTATTTTCCCACTTGAAGACATTTTTAAGCCCCACCTTTTTTAGGGAAGTTTTAAATTAGTTTTATCTTTCAAATGCCGTTGGAAATTAACCTTTTCATTTTTTTGGCCTGCAAATGGGACATAGCACCTTTAACTGGTTGTAAAAGGAACATGATTAAATGATTATATAAAATAAAGATATGTTTTGGAGGCAGATCTATCCACATACACTGTGGTGAAAAGCGGATAAAGATGATTATCAATCTTAAACCTTCACATGGCTGAGATAAAATGACTCTGTAAGGCCTAACAAAAAAAGATGTTGTATTGCCCTTTAGGTGCAAGAACCTAGGTCGGTAGGTCAGATTTCCTTTTTTCCCCCCTCAAAACAGCGACCGTCGCACAAAACCGGGAAAGTCGCCCAAAACTTGCTGGTTTCTAGCTGGTGCATTGCATGGTATACACATAAACGTCCGGGTCTACTCGTTTACGCTAGCATGATTTCTAAACTAGGGCAGAAGACTAGTGAGAATTCAGGAATAATTTGATGATCTTCTGCATTTATATCTCATTTAAACAAACAAATACATTAACAAAAAAAACTTTATTAAAAAGCCGACCATACATTTTAAGATTTGTTGGTACGCCTAATAATAAGGACTGCGTCAAGTACTATGAGAGAAAACAAAGAGAGAGAGAGAGAGTTAAACTGAGATTGATGAGTTATAGTGAGTAAGAATCCTTCCACACACATGGTCACTGACAGTTGGTTATCTCATCATCTCAGCTCTCAATTAACATAAGAAAAAGAGGATCATGGGGGACCAACGGGCACCGCTTAGGCACTGTTTTCTATATAGAGGGAGCAAGTAGCTACAAGTAGTGCAGTGGGGCTTTAAACTGAACTTGATGAATTATAGTGAGTAAGAATCATACACATGAAGTGTTTACTCACCTTGATTTGTATCTTGATGAAAGCACTGATCTGATCTCTATGCTCCTCCCAATCCTCTCCCGATGATTCCATCTTCTTCTTCAGGTCCGATTCGCATATCTATCAAACAACAGCAAATACATGAAATGGGTACCAGGTAGGATGCGAAAGTTCATGTGGTTGGATGAGCAAGTGTGCGCTTGTAAAATGGCGACTGGCTGGAATGCTCCCAAGGGAATGGAAAATGTGCATACATTGTGTGCGGGTAAGCCTGAATCCGATGACCGGGGTAATAATATATATCTGTAAAGCGCTTAGGCACACCGTTGGATCGATGTATTGAGCGCTATATAAACACAGAATATTATTATTATTATTATTAATGAAGCTGATTTGCACTCTATCCTCATTCAACTATCAGGATTTTTCCATATCCACAACATTATTCTTCTTAAAAAATAATCATTTACTTTCGCAAACTAATGTCAAAAGCTGTTTACTCCTGGCTGTACCTAAGGATATAGGATATTCATAATTAAGCATGTGAAACTACTGTGTACTTTGACAGCAAAATCCTAAAACTGATAATTAACGCATGATTTCTCAAAAACACCATGTTCGAGGACAATTTGTTCAAGGGCTTGTTACTTCCTTCATAGTTGTACACACAAATAAACAAAAAACCTCAGTTCGATTTATTACATCCCTTTGAATCTTATCACCACTGTGCGTTAATAACATGAAGTTAGAAGCAATCTTGAGGGATTCAAATTTACATAGAGGTATGTCTTCATCAGCTCGATGTTGCCAAATATCCTGCCCCTATTTCTGATTTGGGAAATAAGCCTGAAGTTACAAATCGCGTCTTCATCAGCTCGAGACTCGACCTTGAAACTCTTGAGATATTTTGCTCAGCGTTCCTGCATAGTGCGAGGCTTCGGGCTGGTTAAGACGCACCGCACAAATAGCGGGATATTTTGCAAACTTGCCAAAGATATCTTGGGATGATTATCTCGACCAAAATATATCCCGCTAATTGCAACTTTGGGCTGATGAAGACGCAAATTAGCTGGATAGTTTGCGATCGGGATAGTTAAAAAAGCGGGTTAATATTTGGCAATCTTGAGCTGATGAAGCCAGGCCTATAGAGGTGTACATACCTCGGCTGATTGTTTGATGCTGAGTGGTAAGGACTGATCTAGATGATGTTTGAGACAGAGATGAAGACATTCAAAGGCCAGCTGATTGAGGGATAAACAGGCTGAGTTGATGGCCTGAGAGGAAAAAAAAAGGGAAAGCGAGTGAAAGTTGATGTTCATAAATTTCACATCAACAGAGGTACATGTACATGTAGATTGCACAATTACATTCAGATAAGAATTCAGTATATCATAAGAAGTTGAAATTTGAATTATTTGAATCAAATTGTCTTAGCTAATTTTCATACAAATAATAAGACTAAAATAAATCAGAATGAATCAATTCAAACTAAATTGATCAAACAGCAAAGTAATAAAATAGACTTTAAGTGACCCAGTAATATTTTTGAAGGTTGATGAAAAAACTTTTAAATTTTTGTATGAAATGTTACTTATTATATTACTCCTACTGTACTAACCCTCTAGTATGCAACAAATCCTGAATATTTCTCAACCCACAAAGATATCTATGGTTTTCTTTGAAGGCGTCACTGTGCAACGTCCCCTTTTTAAACATTAAATTCTCCCAACCATTTTTCCATGAAAAAAAGACATAAGACAGGCTTTAAAAAATCTTTCAACCCTTAAATTTCTCGAATGGTATATATATATATAGCCAATTCATTGCTTTGTGGCGATTTGCATTCACCTAAAAATGTAGTTAAATTGTAATAATATAGTTGGGAAAATTAAGGAATCAATCAGATCAGTTTCTCCCCAACCTTCATCATTAATAAGGTCTGTTTTCACTCAAACTTTCAGATTATCTTTAATTGTACATCTAGCATTGAAGTCACTATCTTAGCACCATTTTCTCTCATCTGAACAATGTTTAAAAAGTCCCTTTAACATACTTTAGTTGAGATGATGATTAGACTTTGCTTACCTTGGCATCTACTATGGTCTGTATTTCTTGTAGAATCTCTGGAGGAGTTATCTCACCAAGCTGTCTCCTGAGCTGTTTATAAAGATTGCTTGTCTCTTGACAGAAGCTGAATTTACACTGGTAGAACCAAAGCAATAAAGCAATGCAAAATATAAATAAATCATAAAACAGGCATTTATACGTGAAAACACCACAAAATGATATGTGTCACTGGTAAGAGGTATGTAGGGCAGGAAAAAAAAATACTTTCGGGCTACTTTTCAAACTTGCTTGCATGTAAATAACACTCTTTAATTTGTTTTGCATTGAACTCTATGCAAATTTTTGGGGGCTCTTTTTAGCATTTCGGGGGCTAATTTGCCCCGAGCCCCCGTGTATTTTTTCACTGGTGTAGGGGTGTGTCATTTGTATTCATGAGTGCGTGTGTATGTGTGTTGATGTTCTGGCGTGGACGTACCTAGATGGATGAGCTCCAGTCAAAACAAGCTTTTTAAATGCACTTCCTCCCTCAGTATAATCTTATTCTTTTAATGCAACATAATTAAAATTGTGATGATTGATGATTGTTAAATGTTATGTTAAAAACTATTTTGTATGTATTTATATATTTATTTACATGTATGCACCTTCAAATGTCCAAAAACTAATTTTATGTATTTTTACATGATTGTGTCAAAGAAATTACATGAGATAACTAAATAACTGATAAGGATAAATAATAGATTTCTTGCTTAAATAAAAAATGAGAAGTAAAAATCTGGAAAAATAAAAAGATTATAAGTGTATACAAATTAGCAGCATGTGAATGATTAATTGGTTGTTATTTCTGTGCAATGTCTCTTTAGCTGCCAAAGCAAACTGCTAGTCTCATTATAATAGCTGAATTTACACTTGGTGTGGATATTAGGGGATAGAAAAAGAGAAATTGAGTGATGATATTAGAAAAACATTGTCCGATCAAATACAATTCATGAAGGTTCATGACTTGATATTGATATTGATATTGATTTATTCGTCCACAATGTGGAAATATGCTTCCCACCAGCATTAAAATAATACAAGAAACAGAGTACAATAATATAAAACATGCAAAACAGTTCAGCAAACAATTTCAGGACAGAAAAATCTTGTCATTTCACAGAAGTGATTTTTACGCCATCCAAAATTGTTAAAAGTACTTTCTGATTACCGGTAGATGATTAAAAATATCTCTCCACTGCTTTTAACGGGCTATTCAATATAATCATCGTTGATGTATTAACCCTATTTAGCCCGGGGGGGGGGGGGGCCCTCGACATTTTTCGCGATAATTTTTTAACGCAAGAAAATCTTGCACTGAAATTTTGTGACTTTTTTTTTTCGAGTCTTGCGCATCTTTTGAAAGAAATTTTTCGAAAATCGGACATACCATTAAAAAGTCAAGTGTCCTTTTGTCTTCGCATGTCGGCCCGAAAATCGCTCATTTTTGTGATTTGTGTACAAAACATATGGAAATCTCATTTTTCAAATAAAGAGATAAAACATTGGTTATTTGGTCTTGTTTATAGTTTAGGTGTTTATTTTGGTGTCAAAATAGTTGAATTATAGTTGGAAATGAAATAAAACAACAAAAACAATAAAATACATAAGTTAAAAAACAAGGAAATACATAAAAAATTATCAAAACAAGAGCTAACATAAGGAATAACCCTGGTTTTTCAATATTTTGTGTTGTATTATTATTCCAAATGGTCTAACAAATATATGTAGTAGGAAAGAATGCTTAAATATGAATAATGTATGATTTATGGGCAAAATTGTAAATTTTATGACCTTATTTGCATAAATTACCATAATTATGCAAATGAGTAAATTTTTCAAAAAATTGAAATTACCATAGTATTCTATACACTTCACTTGACATGTATGCAAATTTTTGCGGCGATCGGTCGTTTCACGGCCGAGATCATAGGGGGGGGCTATGCAGTTTCAAAATAGCCCGGGCTAAATAGGGTTAAGCTTTATGAGGACAGTTTATGAATTCACATAATTATGGTCATTATTAACAGCTAATTACGCAACAGACTATCAATTAGAAGATTTTCATAATTATGTAAGAACCACAGAAGAAAACATGATTTTTACAATTTATTACACTGTCAATTTAGGAGTTCTACTTTATATAGGGTATTTATGCTAAAAACGCTGATTTAAATAGAGCCTACAATTCCCCATCAAGAAATGGTGTAGTACATGTTTATGTTAGTATGATCGTAACAAGAGATGTTTTCAATCTTGGTAAAATGATAGGAACAAACATGAGATACCTCTCTTGATTCAGACATCACAATGACTTTTATCGAGGGATTAAAGGTAAAGACCAGTTTTGGAAACGCCCCCCTCTCAAAAAATGAAATTCTAGGTCTTATTACCAATCATGTGAAAGAATATGTTTTGACTAATATGTGATGATACAAATTTTGCCGGGAAACCGCCTACTAATTGATATATTTGGTACATTATTATATCTATCAGGACTGGATAGATATCGCGTAGTCCCATTTACATTTTTATGTGTACAGTGCTTGTAACTTTACCAAGACTGGGCCCAATTTCTTATCATTTTGATGATTCCAGAACCTCGCAGTACACACCAATACTTATATGTTAGATGATCAACCTTTCTGATCGATTCCACAATGTTTCTTTCACAATGCAATCGCATGACCAGAACTGGTCTATACCTTTAAATGGATAGTTTTGGTATAGAGGGTGCTACAACAAATAATTTTAGTTGTGAGATAGTGAAAAACTGAGTGTTCAATTTGAAAGAGCATACAATTTAAATGACAAAATCATTTTCGTTTGATTAAAATCAGTTCAGAGATGGCTGAAATATCCATAAATATAAACAAGCCTAATATTTGTGGGGCCCCACAAATATTCGATAATTTTGAAGCAGCCGTTGAAAAATCGAGATAGCGCCTGAAACGTTTTATTCCAGCCAATGAAAATGTTGGCATTTTCCTGTTGGTTATAATAAGCACAACCAGCCGGCCTGTGTATTGTTATAATTATTAAATTAATGGTCACCGCCTTTTTTTGAAAGTGGAGCTGAATTGGTATGATTGTATTTAATCTAATTTCACACATCTTCTGGTCTAAAATAGCAATTTTAGGTCCTAAAAGGGCACTAGAAATGTCATAAATATGAATAAGAGCAATTACCATGCACTTTGAAAAGCATTTACTGTCTTAAAAACAAGAACTCAACTGTCCCTTTAATCATTTCTAGTAAATATCAAGTGACTAAGTCAAGTCAGATGCAAAGAACATTATTACTACACTCCCATGTAAATAATGTGATGTAAATGTCACATGGTTTCTTTAGCTACAGGGGTTTTAGTAAGGCAGCACAATGGGCCTTATAGCTAAAGTCACTCCGATATTTATCTACCTGGTACAGCTATATTCCTTGAAAGCTTTGAGTGCCTTAGGGCAGCTGGGCTAAAGTCAGTGTAATAGTACTATAGATATATTGACTGCTATGAGAGGCATTGCTGTTTCTATAGGCTCAAGGGGCAAAAGGCATCTTTTAAAAAACTATTGACTGGTAGGCGGGCATGGCTAAAATCACGACTCCAATTTTGACCAATCAGATGGTACTAAAGAGAGGTATATAATACTTTCTAGTTCCTTGAACATCCTGTGGGATGGATATACGCGCAATATAAATGTTGGTACAGTCCAACCTGCTTTAGTGACCACCTGTCTACAAAGACCACCTGCCTGTAAAGACTGTCTTTGTAGACAGGTGGTTTTTGTAGACAGGTTTCTTTAGTACATGTTTCAATGAGAAACCATTTTCAAGGGGAAAAAAAATGTGGTCCTTATACATAGACCGGTGGTCACTAAAGCAGGTTTGACTGTATTATTAGACTGAGTAATGGGTATACTCACAGACATTAGATTCTTCACAAGTTTGACTTGTAGTCTGCTCTGTGGTTCAAGTTTCTTCAAACGACCAATGGTAATAACAAACACAGATAGGTGATCAGACAGATCTCCCTAAAAAGGAAAAACAAAATTATTAAGACTTTTCATCAAAGGGCAATATGCAACCATTATAGTAATCGTTATAATAATACCTGTACTTGGCACTATGACACTCATCCAAACTCTCTCATTCTTTCTATTTTTCTTGTTCGCCTTGGAATAGGATTGTCTAGATAGACGGCACTATATAAATGCCTGTTATTATTATTATCATTAATACCGAATAGTGCCGTATTCAGCATATTAAATGAAATCAGCTGAGTATAACAGAAATATAGACAATTTATTTCAACCTATACTTCCTGGCCTTCTGCCCCAATTATGCAATGGGGGCATTCAGGGGTTTCTGTGGTTTTTGAAGATATTTTCCTTTCAATGTTCTGCTTCTATTACAACCAACTTAATATCAGGTTGGCCTTCCCATTTAACTCTTTTCCCGCTTCGTTCGACTAGCGGAACATACAGCGGGCTGCCAACTTCGACTCAAGTCACATTTCATTCACAATACACACGGAACGCATTTAATTCTATTGTACGCACACACACATAATAGTAACGCGTGCTTCGCATTGTATACACATCACACTTCATTGCACCGCTTTCGCAGACATTGTTTACATTGACATTTTCCGAGAAAAATTGAGTTTTTGAAACTGCTTTTGCAAATATTCTGATGAGCTAGGATGGCCCCTATTAGGAGGAGACGGGACTTCTTCACTTTTTTTTTTTTTTTTTTACGTGTGCAGTAATACTTTCATACTGCGATAACATTTTGACAAGCAATGCATACAGTGAAAATGTTAGGTTTTTGTTATTCTTTGAATACATAACTGTCATGACTGTGTCAAGTTTAATTTACATAATGGTCCATTATCTAAGCTATGATAAATAATGATAATGCAGTTATTTTGTTATGTGTTCTGATTTGTATACATTCATGATGTAATTTTTTGGTATGCTTTCACCAGGAAGCTGAACTAAATGTTGGGGTTGTGTGGAATAACAATGTACAATTTGATCTGCAATAGATGAATGCCTTATTTTCGGGTTGTGTGGAATAACAATATAGTTACAATTTGATATGCAATATATGAATGCCTTATTTTCGGGTTGTGTGGAATAACAATATAGTTACAATTTGATTTGCAAATTTGATTGTCTTGTGTCGTTTATTATTTTCAAAAAAGTGACTGTTTTTTTTTTTTATGGGAGTTCTTATTCAACACTTTTTAGAGTGTGGTTGAGTTGTGGGATGAGATGAGATGCATGTAGAGAAGTTGAGTGACTAACAAGGAAAGTGTGGATGATAGAGAATTAAATAGAGTGAAAGCGTTTTGTAGCATTGAGGGAATAATTCAACATAAAGTACCCTAGCTCTCTCTCTTCGCCTGTCTCTATTTCTCTATACCTGACTTTCTCTGTCTCCGTCCCTTTTCCTTCTATCTCTCTCTTTCTATCTATCCTCCTCTCTGTCTGTCTGTCTCTTTCGCAATCTGATTGTCTCTTTTCTCTCTCTCTCTCTCCCTCTCTCTCTCATTTCTCTCCCTATCTGCCTGTCTCTTTCTTCTTCCCCTCTCCCTGCCTATATCTTCTTTTCACTCTCACTTTCTCTATCTGCCGCTATCTCTCTCTCTCTCTCTCTCCTTGTTTCTTATTTCTCTCTGCCCCTCTGTATCTTCTCATCCTCACTTTCTCTTTCTGCCTTTCTTTCTCTGTCTGCCTATCTGTCTTTCTCTCTCCGTGTCTCTTCTTATTTATATCCCTATCTGCCTATCTCTTTCTTCTTCCCCTCCCCCTCTATCTCTATCTTCTCACTCTCACTTTCTGTATCTGCTTATCTCTTTCTTTCTCTCTCTCTCTCTCTCTCTCTCTCTCTCTCTCTATCTCTCCCTGTCTCTTGTTATTTATCTCCCTATCTGCCTGTCTCTTTCTTCCTCCCCTCTCTCTGCCTCTCTCTATCTTGTTCTCACTCTCATTATCTCAACCTGCCTCTGTCTTTCTCTCTCCGTGTCTCTTCTTATTTATATCCCTATCTGCCTGTCTCTTTCTTCTTCCCCTCCCCCTCTATCTCTATCTTCTCACTCTCATTTTCTGTATCTGCTTATATCTCTTTCTTTCTCTCTCTCTCTCTATCTCTCCCTGTCTCTTCTTATTTCTTTCCCAATCTGCCTGTCTCTTCGTTCTTATTCTCTTTCTTTCTCTCTCCCTCTCTCTGTCTACCTCTTGTTATAATGAACATGTCAATATGAGAATACATATGTAGACGAATATATTTTATTCTTATTTATTATACATCAGCTTTCTACAATTCATAACTTAGTACATGTTTCAAGCATACATTATGTTCATGGCTTGCCTTATTAGTGTAGAAAATCAATAAGTTCTTCTATTCATTTCTTTCAATTCTAATACCTTGCACAGCCTTGCAAGTAATAATAGAATGTTACACCATCTTACCTACAGACACAATAAAGGTCATCAAAGTACAATCAAGAGACAGGAAGTCTATTCAAAAGTACCCAGGGTCAATTTCAATAGGAGATTAGTTCATTGTCGGCTTACTCTTTATTCAATCCTAAATTACCAGGCTCATTGTGACCTTCAACACATGAATTTGGTATGTAGTGAAAGCTCATGAATACATCTTTTCAATGAACTAACTCAGGACATAAACCTCCATAACAAAGTATTAGATATAAGAAGTATAGAATACCCTTCTAAACGAAAACTTGGATACAAAATGTATAGTTGATAATCTCAAAATTTATGATAATATACATTACAAAAATGATACCATTGGCAAGACTATTAATTTCTATACAATATTGCTACACAAAGTTTTTCATTACAGTACACCAATCAAAAGTTATTGCGAGTTGAATAAGCATAGTCCATGCAGAACCCCTCCTAAGGTGGCACCCTAAAAACAATGTGGCACAGGGGGGATTGTGTACGTGGCGGGCAAAGAGTTAAAAGCCCATGCACCGCACTAGTTTGGCCAGGAGGGATTATAGCTTCCTGCATGGTCACTGACAGATGGTTATCTCATCAAATCAGCTCTCAATTAACATAAGAAAAAGAGGATCACGGGGGACTAATGGTTACCGATTACCGTAGGTATTGTTTGCTATATAGAGGGCGCAAGTAGCTATAAGTAGTGCAGTGGGGCTTTGCAAGAACTGATGGATATTGGTCGTTCTTTAAACAGAGTATATAGCAAATGGGTACAAAGGAATTCCTTTATTGCCTCCTACCAATTATAGTCGAGCTACCTTCTGACAAAGTAACAAAAACAATCATATTTGAGTAAATGGGTAATTCCATAAATCAGGGGCCCACTTTGTGACATTTTGTATTTGTGGCTCTGATTCAAGACTTAAATAGTGGAGTGTGATTGTTGTGATTCTGGGTACGAGGATGCAATATTATGCTTGGAAATCACTTTACAATCTCATTCCACTATTTACTTAGAGCCACAAATAAATGTGGGTTCCTGAAGTAAGTGGGACACCAAAAATACCTCAAAGTGGGTCCCTAATTTATGGAACTACCCATATACATGGTGGAACAACAACATAAGTTCATAATGATACATAGTGGTATTTACCTGATGTTTAGCAAGGAGCTGCATGTTGTTTCTATTGGGTGGAAGACTGGATGGTGCACCTGCTTGTATCTCAAGACCATCAATCAGTTTCTGAAACTAATCATAAATTACAAAGAGCTCAGCACTATTAAATATACATGTGTATGGACCAAGAAGGTCTATGAAAATAGACTTGAGGTTATAGCATTACTACCAGATAGGTATGTATTAATGTAATTTCACGGATATATCTGATATGTTGCCCATATATATGCACCTAATTGATTAAACTATAGAAGGGACATATCTAGTGGCAGTACATGTTTCATCAAACTCTTATACAGTAAAGTAATATGGAACCCCATGTACATGTACCCTCTGTAGTAGCACTAAGTAATTAAAGAATTAAAGTAAATATAGTTGTAGCATGAATACTGAACAAGTCATTAGGTACTTTAAACACAATTTTATGTAGCCTAATGCAGATTTTTAACATAAAATACAATAATATCAATTATCCATTGTTTCAGCTTTTACTTTTAAGAAATACAGGCATATCTCTTGATTATATAACAAATGTAGAACTGCACAAAGTCCTGGTGTTGTCTATTCTGTTATATAGTGCAGAAACATGGACATTAAAGAAGGTTGATGAAACTTTTGAGATGGCATGCCTCAAGAGAATCATGGGTGTGACTAGACTTGACAGGCCAAGAAACACACACACATATGAATACAGCTGAACATGGAAGAAACCATCATCAACAGAATGAATCCAAAAAGATACCCCCACATCCTTCTCAACGGAAATGTACATGGCAAACGCCCAAGGGGAAGACCAGCTAAGAGATGGACAGACTGCATCAAGGCGGACTGTAACAACAGACAACTTGACTCCCTGACTAAAGCCACTAGGCTAACAGAAGATACATGTAGGAAGGTGTGGCAAGCCGTTGTGAAACAGAAGCCACCATACATCCCAGTGATGCTATGGACGGCTTAAGTCAAGTAAGTCAAGTGTACGGACCACTTACAAATAATTAATGACATTACACAGAATTTTACACAACGACTAATGATTAAAATTATCAACTATTGAAGAAAAGAAATGTCCAAAGGTCCATTAGAAATACAGGTAAAGCCTACATGTGAATGTTCTGGAAAAGATTTCAGATCTCAGAGCCATAACAGGGCGACACATTTGCTAGAACACAGTCCTTGTCGTCTTTAGGGCTTATGCCTATGTGACTTTACTAGTTCAGTGATTAAAACGCTCTCTTACCTCAGGAATACTTGAATCAATCTTTGCTTGTATCTTGATGATTTCTGTATAGATGTCTACTAGCTGCTGTAGGTAGATGTTCATCATGGCCCCTTCATCTGTCACTCTTTGGAAGTCTTCTACTTGAATGGCTTCAAGCTGTTCCTTACATGGATGGCATACACGGACATAAAGACTGTCATCAGGTTCAACTTCTGGGCTCTATGTTAAAGATAAAGTTGAGTTCTTGTCATGCGATTACATTGTGAAAGAAACGTTGTGGAATCGATCAGAAAAGGTTGATCATCTAGCAAATAAGTATTGGTGTGTACTGCAAGGTTCTGGAATCATCAAAATGATAAGAAATTTGGCCCATTCTTGGTAAAGTTACAAGCACTGTACACAGAAAGATGTATATGGGACTACACACACGTACGCGACACGTGCATTATATCTATCAGGTCCAAATAGATATAATAATTTACCAAATATACCAGTTAGTAGGCGGTTTCTCTGCAAAATTTGTATGATCACATATTAGTCAAAACATATTCTTTCACATGATTGGTAATAAGAGCTTCCATTTCATTTTTTGAGAGGGGGGGGGGGGGGGAAGGGTGTTTCCAAAACTGGTCTCTACCTTTAACTCTTCATCAAATACAAATCAATCCAATGTAGATACTGTAAAACCTGGCTCTTGCTTTATCTTCAATCTATCAAACAAATGTTATCCTATGATATTAAAAATTGGATGTATCTGGTCCAAGACTAGTGCTGTAAGTCAGACGCCATGTTCATGTTTGGATGGGCAGAGTTCGGCAATTTATCACCCGAACTTGGTTCGGGGTTCGGTAATAGCAAGCAGCGTTATAGCTACGGTGGTCAGCACTTCTTAACCCGATGACTCTGATTATAGCCCAGCGTGGTTCTGAGCCTAGTTCAGCCCGGTCTGATTTATCTGGTCTATAAAGGAGTAGATCTAATCTTCTTACCCCGATGACTCTGATTATAGCCCAGCGTGGTTCTGAGCCTAGTTCAGCCCGGTCTGATTTATCTGGTCTATAAAGGAGTAGATCTAATCTTCTTACCCCGATGACTCTGATTATAGCCCAGCGTGGTTCTGAGCCTAGTTCAGCCCGGTCTGATTTATCTGGTCTATAAAGGAGTAGGTCCTTGGAGGATTGAGTCTTGCAGACAAGTTTTCCACAGATCCGGCAGTTCAGCTTGCTTTCCAGCTTCCCATAGGGGCGGTTACAGCACTGGCAGCTGCTCCCTTCACTCTGTAACGATAAGAAGAATAGTCAACAAAACAGGTTTTATTGATTGGCAGAGTTGATAAACTTTAATCAAAAAATGGATGACCACTCTTTGCTCATTCTTAGATCCATATATCCCATCAAATTGGCTCTTGAATTTACACATATTCCATAAATAGGTCAATGATAATCATTCCTTCATGAGTGACACCAATACATATCTTCTCATAAATGTTATTACAGGGGGGGGGGGGTTCACAAAGACTAAGGTCGACTTTAAGTTTGACTTAACTATATTAGGCCATTCATGCCACTGGTTGCTCTCACTATTGGTCTCTCAATTATGATCTTTAGATAATATTTTAAACTGCAATAATGAACTATCAAAAAGGGTAAATTCTGTAGATTTGTGGCCATGATGTGTACGTCCTTGATTAGAGGAACTAGTGGCATGAATGGCCTGCCATAGATAAGTCCAACGTAGAGTCGATCTTAGTCTTTGTGAAACACCCCCGGCTTTACTTGATGAAGAATATGTTACATCATAACTCTTACAAAGAGTCTACTTACCACCCAGGTCGGGGGCTTCTGCCAGTCAGGTACACCATGACCCACGACCTTTGAAACGCTGCGTTTGAACAGACTGAATGGATTCTTAGTTTGTGATCCTACTCCATTAGCATATGATGATGCATCAGCTGATTGGGGTGTGGTAGCGCTAGATGAGTGATTCGTCTGGAAACCTTCAACAAGATTCTTACAAACTCGTCTTATGACGGACCTGTACATTGTCAAATCCATAACAGAATTGCCCATAAGTTCATAACACTTTCTCGCCTGAAGAACAATGTTTTCAATACAGTACTTAACGTAATCCTGGTTTGATGAGTAATGAAATTCAATGGTTTATCCCTTATATAAAGAAAAATAACAATGAAACAAAACAAAAGACAAATGAAAAACATAAGACCTCAGATACAGATCATAAGCAAGCAAAGTGGAAGAAGACAGAATTCCTAAAATTAACAACCAGCTGGAAAAACAAAGAGAAGACCAATAGACAATGACCTAAAAGACAGAAATACAACATGGAACCAAGCTAAATCAAATGCCCAAGACAGTACACAATGGACAAAATGTTGGGATCGACATCGTATCCAAGACTGACCGATCTAAGGTCAAAGGTATCCCTATGGCTATTCCCCACTTTCAAGTCAGGCAGCTTGTGCAGATACATTTACAATGCAATAGTGAATATTTTATTCACATGTACATTTACTCTTTTTTGAGATAAAAAAAGGAAACTATTCCATTCTTAACCAGTTAAATACTTAATTTCCTCATCCCCATAGGATTAATACAGAAGTCCCCAGGTTCAAGTAGTGAATGAGCTAAGAGCATTTCATTCTCATAATTTTTTTCAAATGGGGGCAACTTTCTCTACATTAAAATATCAGACTATTATAACTTATTAAAGGATATACTGTGTCTTTGTAATTATTTGATGAAAAAAGAAGGGAAATTGATTAAGACTTGACAATGAAGTTCATGAATAAATAGCATGTATGCAGACTATTCATATAACAAAATGGTTCCACATATTTTATTGCTTATCCCACACTAGTCCACAAATACTCACAAGCAATATTAATATCTAAAATACTAATTTAAACCCATGACTGTTTGTGATTTATGGAATTTCCCATTCACCAACTACTTAATAAATGTGCATACATTTACATACCGGTAATGTGCATGCATTTAGCGCTTAGAGACTTCAGTGGTAAGCGCTTCATACCTGCCAACCTGAGACAAGAGAAATTCGGAGTAAATTTTTCTGGATGGACTACGAGGTCGCAAACCACCGAAGGATTGGGGTAGTAGCCCGTAGATTGGGGGGGGGGGGGGGGGGTACACAGGACTTTAGGGTCTATTTTTATGAACAGCACGAGTCTTACCCATTTTGTCCTTAAAAAATGGTGAAATCAACGAAGAAGAAGAATATAGTAGTAGTAATCCAAAATAAATCCGAGGAAGTCCGGTAAATAACAAGCTTCCACGATCGCAGTCATCGCACAAGCATTGAAGGAAACACGCCAATGTATACAGTGTTTATGCACGGTGTATCAACTGGACATGTAATATGAATACACGTGGGCTATACGCATGCAGTTAACTATGCAACAACGCTGCATGTATAGTGTATGTATTAGTACAACGTCCGCACACACTTTATCGATATATTAGCGCACGTGCTTCCATGTACTAGTACATACAGTACATGGATAATGACTGCGGAACTAACGATCACGTTCGGGCTGCGCTGTGTATATCTTCTATGAGCGCGGATGTCGGCGTGATCTGGTTATCAGTGCTGTGTTATGCTTTAGTCTTATGCAACAGTCGTTTGTTTTAAAAATATTTAAAAATAAAAAAAAATCAGAGTTTTGAGGCATGCAATCGGAATTCGGAGTTGGTATGAAAAATGCGGAGGAACTCCGCCTAAATCGGGGTGGTTGGCAGGTATGAGCGCTTTATAAGTAACATTTTTATTATTATTAGAATTATTATTAGAATTATAAATATGTACCGGTATATAGTTAAAAATAGTTACGACTGGTTAGACTAGGCAAACCTGGTAAGTTTGGAATCGTCTCGTTTCTGACGAGCAGCACGGAATAGCTGAAGGTCATACGTCCATCTCCTCGAATGACCAATCTCTTGTTCTTTGGCATCAAAACATTTCTCACAAACCTGTAAAGAAAGTTCAGTGAAACTGTGTTTTAGTACTGAAAACTGATGTACAAACAAGACAGATATTATTCTGCCCCTTTTGTGTTGAGGTGGGTTTCTATCTGAATCCCATTTGTCTCATATTCTTCTTGGCTTAATACGGGGGCTGCCGGCATCCAATAGGAAACTAGTTAAACAAAGATTCTTAGTCAGTTTGAATGTTACCAGCAAGCCAATAAAACAAGGTATCACATTAGTCATATGATTTACATTTTTGTAGTAGCTTTTGAAATTTGGAGACCATAACATACATGTACAAATTTTCTTGGCCATAGCATTGCAACTTGAATGCAAGTTGATTTCTGCTTAAACGAGTATAAAAATGTAATTCATTGAATGAATTAAAACTGCATGAAAGCTCAGTCGGTAGAGCAGTGGTGACCCGGGTTCGAAACCAAGTTGATGCGCTAGTGCCCTTTGGTAAGGCATTAATCCTCACTACTAGGTCCCTCGGAGAGGACCTACATGTACATGTAAAGCCGTTGGCCGTCTGGTTGCTTACTTACAAGCATTTATGCTTTCTTAGCAGTCAGGTAACCATCACATCACATTTATTAATGCACTGTGGGTACCTAGCATACACTGTGCACTTCCACAAGGGGTAAGACTCTTGGACTTGAGGCTAAAATTCACTTTCAAGCCTCTCTGCACTAGTTTGGCCAGGAGGGATTAGACCTCATCAGGATGCTTATCTCATCAAATCAGCTCTGAATTAACATAAGAAAAAGAGGATCATGGGGGATCAACGGGTACCGCTTAGGCATTGTTTGCTATATAGAGGGTGCAAGTAGATACAAGTAGTGCAGTCTCACTTTAACAAGTGGTAAATATTCTGGATATTCAAGATTCTCTTACTTTATATCTGTCAGTTATCAGAATAACTTGGCCTTAGGGTTAGGGTGTGGTAACAAAAAACCCTGAAAAATATTGATAACATAATAATAGGAAATGGAAAACTTAGCATCATTTGATGGAGCCCATTCATATCTGCCACTCCTGGATAATTTTTCAAAAAGACTAATATCGACTTAAGTTGGACTTGAAGTATGGCAGGCGATTTATGCTCTACAAAAGTCTTGAACCAGATGTAAAATTAGAGCAAAAAACCTGAAAAATTATGATCATTAGCTTTTTCATTGAGTAATAAACTATCAAAAAATGTAAATTCTGTAGATTTGTGATGTCCCTTGAGAGACCAATGGTGAGAGCAACCAGGGCATTAATGACCTGCCATAGTTCAAGTCCAACTTAAGTCGATGTTAGTCTTTGTGAAACATATATCCATAAAAAATAGCTGCAACATTTGTGGCTAATTTATGGAATGGAGGTATGTATGAACAGACAGAGCTAGAGTATTGAAAATGATGAATGTGATTATGATATTATCTTACTTTGCACATCCATCCGTTAGGATCATACTCTGCATTGGGTGAAAGTCGCCTCTTGAATTGCAGACATTTGGCACAGTATATTAGACCACATCTGAAATAAAAGAAGTATTATTATCGTGATTATTATTATTATTTATTTGACCAATCAGAAAACGAACAATGAGTATAACAATCAGATAATACACAGAAATCTCATAATACATGCAAACAGTTTGAGGGAAGTGGAGAGGAGAGAGAGAAGGATACAATCTGCTGGTCAGGGGTGTCGAAAGCAATTTAAATTGCTATTGCTCGAGAGCATGTCATCTCCCAATGAAAAGAATTATACCTGGGACCTGTTTCACAAGCCTTTGTTCAATGAAAAATGACAAAAATCAGTGACAAATCTGCTGATAACATATCAGAAGCAAAGAAGTTCAGTAGCTTATAAATAACAAAAACTTTCATTTGTCACTGATGACAAGATTTGTGAAATGGGCTCTTGGTAGGAGAATATACTTACAACGATCTTGTTAAAACAAGAGCTATATACCGGTAATAAACTTCATGTACCATATAAAATTAATGATTTCACACCAGTATCAATAATTACACACCAGTATCAATAATTACATGAGGGTTAAATGCAATCCTGTTTATTACATTCAGAAGCAAATGAAATGCTCTAAGAATTAGATGATTCCAAATATTGTGCCAGAGAACAAA
The DNA here is from genome assembly GCA_035222895.1 of Strongylocentrotus droebachiensis. Lineage (NCBI taxonomy): Eukaryota > Metazoa > Echinodermata > Echinoidea > Camarodonta > Strongylocentrotidae > Strongylocentrotus > Strongylocentrotus droebachiensis. Next base: position 63,363 of record JAVYIG010008445.1, read on the forward strand.
ATTGAAATGAAGCATGTAATCAAAATTGTATCTGTTGGAGGGCAGGTCCAAGCTATTGTCCCCTCTGGGGGTCAAATTTCATCTTTATATATATTTAACAAACTATACCTCATTTTAAAGCTGAGACTATGAATTTTATGAATCTGATAAAAAAAATTAAAAAATATTAAAATACGAAGAGTGCCAAGGTCACGAACTTCGATTTTTATTAATTAGCGTGACGTACGGGACATTACATTTTTATTTTTGTATCTCGTTTTCAATTATTTGTTTAAAATTAAATATCTCAGGAATTGTAGACCATCATGCTAGAAAATAGGAAAAAAATATAAAAACTTTCAAAATTAATTAATTATGCAAATGAGGTAGGTTCCAAAGTGTGATGTCCCATACGTCACAATTTGATCATAATTTGTTTAATTTTATTTATGAAAATAATAACAAAAAAAAAAATATTTTAGGAAGTTCTAATTTAGATGAATGCCTAACAAAAAATAGGTTTAATAAAAATTACAAAAATTCTGTGTTGATTACATAATCAAATTAAGAAATGTGACGTACGGGACAAGTGTGTGACGTACGGGACAACCCCATATAAAACCAATGCAAGATGTGAAAAAGGAAATGACCCAAAGGAGAATATATACTGTGTTAGGAAACTTGTTGTATACAGGGATATACATGTATGAACATTCCAACTGGGTCCCTTCTAGGAATTTACTTGTTTGTACTGAATTTGATGTAATTAGTCTTCAAGCCAGACCCCTGGTATTATCATTTTTGGTATTTTGCCAATTGATGTCCCCAACATTGGCAGGATGCTAAATATGTAAATCATAATAGTGTTCTAGTTCCTGGAATGAGTCTAATGAAATTATATGGTAGTAGATGCACCAAAAGCTGGCTTTTACAACTCATAGATGCTGCAGGTAAGAATCTTAGCACATGTATGCTATCAAGCTCTCCATGTGAGGTTTTTTTGATATTCTATTTAAATGTCATATATGATGGTAAAGGATTACAGCATACACTGTACATGTTATGGAGCCAGCTTTGGAATTTTGATCTCCTAAAAACTAAATCATAACTTTTAAGGAAGGATAGCCTTTTTGAGTATTTCACACATCTCACCCATATAAGATTTTTTTGAATTGTGGAAAAGGTCACACAAATCTTTAGGGTTTTAATTGCTTATATCTGGTGGTATTAATAAGATGTCTTTAATCGATACAAAATACATTCAAGATTTATATTTTTTTATCCATCTTTCACAAACATGTAGGCTACATTAATGTACATACAAATTCTTGAATATATGACAGCAACATACATGTTCTAATCTGTGATAAAAGTATTTTAAAAAGACAATATGTTCAGCATTATCTTTGAATTCCTTCAAAATTCTATGATATTACTATCAAGTAATTCAAACAAGCTATGAAGAAAAGACCTCATATTTTTAATGTATCTTTGTTCACAAACACTTAGAGCATAAGAAATGTTCTTTGACAAAATATGATGTGCCGAGTGTGCCCGTGTTTCAAACAAGTTTAAATAAAAGTTTTTAAGTTCAAGTTCATCTCCTTCATTAATTATTATTAAAAACATTTTGCAATGTTGAATGGAATGGATAAAATAAATGAGAAAAGTAGCATGACTGCACATGATAGATGGGTAAATGGAATAAAAATGGTAATATAGTGTGTATGAATGTAATTCAATTTGTTTTCTTTGTTAAAGTAATATTTGTATTGATTTACCCCATAAATTAACACACAGAGGACACTAAGTGATGGTCAGATGATCTAATTGGGTTCTAAAACACTTTAATTGTCACTGATTTAAGTTAAAATTGTTCACATTTAACAAATTTAGACAAAAATTATTCATTTCAAGGCATTTTCCCATAGGGAAAAGTTGTCCCGTACGTCACGTGTCCCGTACGTCACATACACACATTTATGTTTTGGTATATTACATAACAACGAAAGGTCAGAAAAATATGGTAATAGTTGTGATTAATGCTTGATTCCATAATGAATTAAGATATCATTACCATAAATCTCATAACTTGATAAATTCAGAGAACTTTTATGATGAACTTATTTTTGAAAAAGTCAGAAATTCTCTGGTCCTGTACATCACAAAGCAAATAGCTTGGACCTGCCCTGGAGCAAGAAGGGTGTTAACTCTGTGTAAAAAACCTTAGCCAGCTAGGTTTTATCTCATATTTCATCAAAGCAACTTACTTCCTGCAATGATGTTTAGACATTGCCCATAGAGGGCACGTGCATGACTTGTTGCTGCAATGATTACAATCTGAATTCTGCACCCAATGACTCCTTGACACAGCTAGAGGAAAATAAAACATACAAGTCTTAAAATGGGTTTAATTCACAGGACAACCTTTAAAGGCAGGCTTTACTACTTCAGCAAGAAGGGATTAGACCACCCAGTGAGCAAGCGAGGTCACTGTGACAGGTGGCTATCTCATTAACTCAGCTCTCATTTAACATAAGAAAAAGAGGATCATGGGGGACCAACAGGCACCGATTGGGGAAGTTTTCTATATAGAGGGAGCAAGTAGCTACAAGTAGGACAGTGTGCCTTTAAAACAATCATACATAACAAGTCTAAAAGCCCCACTGCACTACTTATAGCTAACAATTAATGCCTAATCGGTGACCACTGGTCCCCCCCCCCCAAATGATCCTCAATATGTAAATTGACATGATTGAGAGCTTAAGATAACCATCTGTCAGTGACCATGCGGGGAGGTCTATCCCTCCTGCCCAAACTAGTGCAGTGGGGCTTAAAATGGGTCTAATTGAACAGTTCAACTGCTAACCTTTCAAACAATTATACATACAAGTAACCCTCTATATCGTGTTTCAATAACAGAGGCTCTTTGCATCAAAAGACAATATGGACACTATAAAAGTATGCACACCATTCAATACCAGACAAAACTGTGACAACTGTAAGAATGTTAAGCTTTTAATAAATGCAGGACAAAAAAACTGTACTGTACATTTTAGGGTTGATAGTGAGCACACTGAATTTTTTTTTTTTTTTTTTTTTTTTCCTCAACCCCCTTGATTAAAGTTTTTTTTAAAGGATTCATGGGGGGAAAATGGCATCTGACAACATTCCCCACTTTATGAGTAAGAAAATTGGGACAAAATTGGGGGAAAAAAAAAAAATATAGGGAAACCAATTTAAATCGGGTGATTATCAGGCCTTGCATTAAATATCTTTGGGAATTCTCTAATCTAATTGTAATATCTTTGGGATTTCTCAGACTGATTGAATACTGAGAACATAATGTTAGTTAAAGTGACTTAAACACACCAAATGTAAAATATTTAAATAAAAGGCAAAATTTATCCTTCTTCCAGGGATAGTCTACATGACAATGGCTAGTTCACTGACCTGTAGCAGGATCAGACTGTTCTTCCAGGTTCTGTGTCCCTGCATCAAAACTTTTTTGAAACCGCTTCAATTCATTCTGGACGAGATGCCACTCTTGCTTGACCTCTGCTTGTTGGTTAGATGACCCCTGCTGACCCCTCATGTACGGCCCGCCAAGGCGCCATCTCTTCTTACCGTCACCTGATGCACCCTTGTTGAACATGTCTTTAATATCTGTCGACAAGATTTCACATTAATTTAGAATCTATACAAATAATGAATGTTATGAATAAAACGTTAATCTTTCAACTCATGAAAATATTCGCGCTATCGAACAAATGAAAAACATTCATTACATGTATTTGTTTTATATAACATCAATCAGTTTAACAGCACAAAAATGTTGTTGATACCGGCCGCCATGATAGCCCAGGTCGTCTGCTTGTGAATGTGTACGCGTCAAATGTTGTGCTGCAATTGCAACGTCACAACAAATGCAAACAATACAGATATAACCAAAAATGCATGCTGAATATAATTTTAAAAAACAAGACAGGTCGGCGCTAGTGTAGTTCCGTATCCATTCTAAATAAGGGAATTTTAGCCCAATTGTTAACTAACTTTAATCATAATCATATATTGCATTTTCGACTTGAATTTGGATAACATCCGACATCGGGAAGCCTGCGTTTAGGGCTTCGATGTCGACGTCGTCGCTCAGTACCGTCTCCGCGCTATAGCTCTGCACCTCAAACTGAAGCTATCAGTCTAAAATTATGCAAACTTCGCGTATGTTTTATAGTATTACGCACATGCACGATAGACCCTACCATAAACTATACGATAAGTTTGCATAATTTTAGACTGATAGCTTCAGTTTGGAGGCGGTACTGAGCGACGATGTTGACATCGAAGCCCTCAACGGAGGCTTCCCGATGTCGGACGTTATCCAAATTCAAGTCGAAAATGCAATATATGATTATGATTAAAGTTAGTTAACAATTGGGCTAAAATCTATGATTATTATTAAAATTAGTTAAGAATTGGGCTGCCATTCCGGCTAAGAATGGATATGAAACTACTAAAAAAAATGGATACGGAACTACACTAGCGCCGACAGGTCCTTGAAGAAGTCTTCTCATCTTTATCTTCAAAGAGTAAGGGAGGCGAGTTGGCTCAGTCGGTAAAGCGTCTGCCTGTCGAACCAAAGATCCCGGGTTCGACTCCCACCCAGGCGGATGACTGAAGTCTGCGTTGTGTGTTAACGTGCCCCTTCCCTTGTTCATAGACGCAGGTTATGTCAAGTGGAAAACACTCCGTCCCTCGGATAGGACGTTAAATGGAGGCCCCGTGTACAGGAGAGTCACCACCCTTGCACGTTAAGAACCCATTGCACTATTCGTATAAGAGTAGGGGGAAACCCCGGTGTAATGGTCCACCTGCACACCCCAATCAGGCCGAGTATACGGCATCTGCAAGAATCTTCAGTAGTGAAGGAGGCAGATTATCTTGAAGAAGAAGAAGAAGAAGAAGAAGAAGAAGAAGAAGAGCTCAGGCCAGGGCCGATTGCATAATTAGGTTAAACAATCTGAGTCCCACTCAAAAGTGTTGTAGACTTACCAGCGCGCGCGGGCTGTCCGATGACGGCGAGCAGGGCAGGGTAGCTAGGCGGTAGCTACAGGCAGTGAGATGGCCCGTGTAGAGATGCCTGATGAATCGAAGTTGCTGAATACTTGTTTGAACTGTTTTAAAGGTTAACCGAGTCAATCTCCAGAGGTGAACGATGCCATTTTCGTCGCCATTAATGTAGTATACTGAATCAATGAATTCACATTTGTAGTAATGTACAGCAACTAGGCCTATGGTTTATGTCAATAAGATATCAATCTAGACCCACTTTATCATGTTTATTAATAAACGTGAAGCAATGGCAAGCAAGCATGTGTATGGAACGCCAAATGTGTTTGTGTTACAACACTAAAACAGAAAGAAGATGAAGCAGGCCATACTAGAAATTAGACAAATACTCCATTTCATTTTCGACACCCCCCCCCCCCCACATGCAGCTGTTAGGATATTGGTGGTAAAATTACGCTGCTGTCGGTAAACATGAGAAAAGGGGGAGGGGAAAAATGAGAGGGAAAGGGAAAGAAACGAAAAAAAAAGAAAAAGAAAAGAAAAGAAAGAGGAGAGAAGAAAGAAAGAGAAAAAGGAAACAAAAGAAACGGGAGATGAATTTAAGAGAGGAGAGAGAAACTAGGGAGTAATATAGAGCCCGAGAGAAGAGGGGTGGGAGTCAGGGGTGTCGCTAAGGGGGGGGGGAGGGGGTGTGGGGAGGGGTACGTGCGACACCCCCCTCCTAGCTGTCAGGATATTGTCGGTAAAATTGCGCTGCTGTCGGTAAAAATGAGAAAAGGGGGAGGGAAAAAATGAGAGGGAAAGTGAGTGAAAGAAACGAAAAAAAGAAAAGGAGAAGAAAGGAAAGACTGAGAAAAAGGGGAGGGGGAAAATGAGAGGGACTATCTAGGGGCAATTACTAGAGATTAAAAAGGGCACCTATGAGAATGGAAAATGGACACTTATTGCAAAGGAAATGGGAACTTGTCAAAGTAAAAGGGGCACTATTCTGTAAAAAGGGGCACTTCCTAAAAAGTTAAAGGGGCACTTCTTAAAAAGTTAAAGGGGCACTTTTCCTATGTAAAAAGGAGCACTTTTCGGGTGCTTGAAAAAGTGGGGCACTGTACCCCCCCCCTGCCACCCCCTACGGAGGGCCGCCTCTGATCTGCGTGTATGTCAATCAGAAATTTAAAGTCGGTGAGATGTATTACGACAAAACTTCCACGCTTTGCGCGGGAGGGGGAAACTCACTTCAGAAAGGCTTAAGAGTTGAGAACGGCATACAACGAATCGTATTCTTTCTCTAATTGTAATTGTAAATCGGAAGACGCTTACAGGCACATATCTACGCTAAGTGTATATGCTGATTGGGCTACCCTTTTTAAAATATGTGAAATAAATAAATAAATAAATAAATAAATAAATAAATAAATAAATAAATAAATAAATAAATAAATAAATAAATAAATAAATAAATTAATTAATTAATACAAATATTTAATGAAAGGGGGGGGGGGACTCGATTAAGACAAGGATTAAGAGTCTAGAACGGTACAACGAATCGTCTTCTTTCTCTAATAATTTAATGAAACGTCAAAGCTTCCGGGCTTCGCGCGGGAGGGGGGAAACTGAATTCAGACGAGGATTAAAGGTAATGCAAAGTGTTGGTTTGGGGTCATGAATTTGGTTCAAATGAACATATTGGAAGCATATGCGATTTTACAATATTCACTAATCGTTGTCGCGGTTGAAATCGAGTCTAAAGTGATGATATTGTAAATATTAAACTCTTTATAATGAAACTTATATTACTTTAGCCGCCGCTTAATCAATTATATGCTGACTAGTCTTGATGTAAACCGTATATCCTTGTGTCCTAGGTAAATGACTATGTGCGCATACGCAGTAGGCCTATAGTTCGGTGGAAAAATAATTTAGCCCCGGCCCCGGGTTTATAGGGTTAAATTTGTAGACATTGGGACATTGGCATTAATATAAATTATTTGTCTGTAAGTGGTGGCTAGATTTGTCGGTAATCGGTGGCCTCTACACTCCCACCCCATCCCCTCTCGTACTGAAAAAGGTCTAGCGACGCCCCTGTGTATCACTATATATTCTCCTTACACGGATTTTTCTTACGAGTCCTTACGGATCGCCTACTCGTAGCCAGCATCCGTACATAACTCGCAGGCACTCTTAAGGATCCGTGAAAGCTAGAGAGGCAAATTTGTTGACATGTCAACAATCTTCTTACGATTGTCCACGGATTGATTTTTCTGTAAATAACTGGTAACAATCCGTGAAGTATCGTAAACTGCTCGCAAGAATCCGTAAATGACTCGTAACAATTTGTTAACGATTTGTTACGGTTAGTATAGTTTACGACTTGTTTACGGATTATTAAGATTCTTTTTACGAGTGTTGTTTACGATTTCATTCAGGTCGTGTTACGATAGCTAGTGACAGATTGTCTTCTTATAATTCTGTGGTTAATACGAGCACTTTACGTTTAGTTGCGAGTACTTTACGAATGTATACTTAACGTATTCTTACGTATCGTTTGCGATTTGGGGAAAGGAATAAAAGCTGCAAAATTATAAGGACTCGTAAATACTCGTAACTAACTCGGACTATATTGGTAACAACACATTAACAGGTTGTAAAAACACCCGTAAGCTGCTTGTAGATATCCGTGACAACTTGTAACAAATCATGGAATTTTGCCGTAAATACATCGTAATAACTCGTAATAAATCGTAAATAGCTCAACTCTTAAATCGGTCGTAAAAGTGGCAAATCGTAAGAATCCGTGAAAGATCCGTGAATTTGTGCGATCCGTAAGGACTCGTAAGAAAAATCCGTGTATGTGAAGGGGGTATTAATTTGTCAATTTAACTCTGGTGTTAGGATTATTATTCCTTGACATGCACTGTGCGCTGATAACGGCTGCCAGAGCTAAAGCTAGGGTAATAATTAGGGTAATAATCTCCAAAGCTCTTTGGAAGCACACAGATACGTTATAATGTGATAATTATGCGCTATTATAAACAAGAACTGAATATTGTTATTTTATTATTATTGTTCGTACATGTCCCTGTTATAGCGGTGATATTATAATCGTTATATTTACCATTATGGTATTCATATTCTTTTAACAATGTTAAAATCAATATCGATAATTATGGAAGAACGACACTTGATGATTCTTTTTCTTTAAGTAAGTAATCAGTTTTAAATAGGATCAGTTCATGGGTGTCGATTTGTATCCGTGGTTGGGGGGGGGGGGGGGGTGATATAGGTGCCAACATATTTTCGGCAATGAATCAAAACATCCAAGAGGTAGAAGCGAGTGGCAGGTTGCACCCCCTCCCTTCCAAGTTAATAACTTTTTCAAGTCACCCTCAATAAAGATAACATTTCAGCGAATATAAGCGTGGTAATAAAATTAATTACATGCTAAATGTTAGTCCTGACTCTTGCCTGCAGTGTAGGCCTACCAGACTGATATCATCTATTTTTAAACGAAATTTAGACATTACCAACAAAATCCAATGTTGAGGGATATCAACTTGTGAAAGTATTATGTTACCAGTGGGCAAATGCATTAATAAGCAACCAGGAAAGGTTCATGTAGACAGAAACTTCTTTATTTCCTGGTGATAGAAACATACATTTTATGAATATTGATGTCTCCAAACAACATTTATCTAGAAAAACCCATTCCAATATTCTGTGTAAGGAGATCTCAAAAAACATAGTTCTCATTATTAAATGAAAAACATATTGCTTTTGGTTCTTCATTTGACTCTCTTCCTTCTTTAATTCAACCAACTGAATCCTCTCTGTGGGAAACTCAATTCAATGAAACAGAATATCACTGATGCCAAATTTGGTTCTCAAAATGACAGAAAATGTCTACTCCTGATCTCAAACTGTCTGTTTCTTAAAATCATAATATAAAACTTACGTTCCAACTACCAAACAACAAACTTCCATTATGATCTCCTTCTTCACCCAGATATACTTATCATACCAGATACGCTCTACAATATAAGCATAATATTCCCCTAAGGCCCTGACCAGAGCACTATTTTTTTCTTCAAAAACTATATCAGTCTTAGAAGGTGCATTATTATTGGAAGGGTGTTATAAACAAAACTTCAAACTTAATAACATTCTAACCTTTAAAAACACCTAAGCTATCTTATGCCTGTTACCTTTAAATACAATACATAGGCCTTCATCAGCTTTTCAATAAGCCAAAAATAAGTTGTGACATAATAATCTTTCTCCAAAATATCGAACTGGTGTATTATGTTGTATTGCTTGTTTATATACATAAAAAGAGCTTATTTTCAAGAGGCACTAGATCCATGTGTGTAACTTAAGAAAGAACTCTTTGTTTACCCAATTTTGCTCAGGTGTTTATGGAAAATTGTTATTAAAAGATGCATGTTTTCATAATTTCTCTCGTAATTTAGGTTAATAATTTTGTTCAAGGTAAATAGAGGAAAATGTATATCATTATCACCATTTGCTATCAAAAGATTTTGCTCCTTTCGGAAAATAGCTCTTCAAATGTTTTACATGTAGATCGATATAAATAAACAAACAAATGGATGAAATCAATAAAACAAAATAGATACTGAGTAAGCATGAATCAGGGAACCAACTGAAAATTTCGTCTCCTACATGCTGACATTTGGAATACAGATGAAAAGATACTCAGTTCTCGATGCACGCGGGTTCCGGGGGGGGGGGGGAACACTCCCGTCCTCGGACTAGAACGTTAACTGCACGGACTCGTTATCTATGTACTAATGCTACGTTTACACTATGTTCCCGGCGGCCACGGCAACCACGTTTCAGGCCACCGTGGACGAAACGGGATTGACGTGACACAACGCGGGGGACCGTATAGGCAAACGTGACAGGCCGTGATTGCCGTGGATACCGTGTAAGATTTTTAAACTGTCAACAAATTTGCCACGGCAGTCACGGTGCGGATGAGAAACCTAGTAGGCCGTAATAAACCGGGGTGAACGTAACAAAACGTGACAGTCCGTAATAGGCCGTAACAAAACTTGGGGGTGGTCCGTAGTGGGACGGTCTAAGCGCCCGGCACGCTACGGCGCGTTGCGTTCTACTACGGTCTGACACAACGCGAGGTCTCAGAATACCATGATTGCTATTGCTTGGGAGACCTTCTTTTTATACCGCCGGCACAAACGTGCTACAAAGCTGCCCTGCGTCCACGTTTCATCCGTACAAAGCCTTGACAGAACGTGAAAAACGTGTCAGACCTTGATCAGAACGTGGGAAACGTGAGGGACCCCATCAGAACGTGACGGACCGGGAGGGAACGTTCTGGCATCCGTGGTAGAACGCGGGCTGAACCGTAGTGCGCCTTGGAGCCTCCGGGACTCAGCATCCCCTCCCCCCACGGCCCGTCACGGATACCGTGGTAGACCGTGAGAAAACTTGGCAAGACGCAACAAAACTTGAATCCAGAGATAAAATTGGTCTTAATCCCACGGCGCACTACGTTTCGGGCAAACGGGGCTGCCGTGGCCGCCGGGAACATAGTGTAAACGTAGCATATGTTCTAATAAATATGGCCGTTTCTTCCCAGAGCCAATGGCAACGAATCTAGCTTTTCACTGCACCTGTAATGCACCGTATCATCTCAATGCGAACACAATCATCTCGCATACATTATACTCTTAGTTTTTATTTGTCAAGCATGGGCAAAGATTTGTGAAAGTGGCAGTAAACTTCGTCACGCTATCATGACAATCACTTTATGTCAATTGACAAATTATTTTAGTAGTTTGACGAATCAAAAGTAGGATAATACTAATCCACGTCTTTACGTAACGAATGTCAATCATGTTTTGACAAACTTCTTTAACTGACGAATTCAACAAGCACGAATTGACAAATGGATATTGTCAGTCCGATTGCGGATGACGAATCTTGTCAGACAAGATGAATTGAGGGACAAATTTAGACATACAAATATACCTCAATCACATCTAACCCGACTGCACACCCACATAACAGTGTTAGTAAAAAAAAAAGTTAACACCTAGAAAATTTGTAATTATTTTAAAAATCGTATATGAACAGTAAATTGTTATACATCTCATGAAAGAGTGTTTTATCTCAAATCATTTGGTATAATTTTTGTGTGGTATGTGTTCACGCTTGGATGGACAGGAGGCATTGTTTGCGAGATTGCAAAAATCCATCTTGTGTCGGTCTGGTGTTGGTCTCGTAAGCCTGACTGAGGTATTAAATGAGGTTACATTACGAAAATAGTCTATTGCTTCGATCCCTTTCTAACAATACATTTAATATTAGATAGCTTTTCCTGTCCATTTGATGTTTTGAACATTATTTTTTCATTCAATTGGAACACATTTTCATTTAATTCGGTCCCGAAACTTCGCGATATTTTTATCGTTTTATATGCAATTTTGTCATCGCAATCCCCATCTGCATGAATCAGCTCCGTCAAAGAGTCGTTTAAATTCGTCACTCGTTCGTTTAAACGGATATTTGTTAGCTGTGTCTATTAGTTATTGAATTGAACCTGATCTGTGTACGTGTATTATTTAAACAATGTGGGTATATCATCCATCACCAAGAGAATCCTTATTATTATTATTGTTATTTATTAGGCCAATCATAAACGCACAATACAATGACAGATCATGTAATACATAAACAAAACAAGAGGAAAGGGAGGGAGCAACATGTGGGCCAGGGCTCACAAAACTGAAATTCAACACTATTATCCGGAGGCATGTGAGCCCATGTTGCTCCCGAATCAACTTAGATAATGTAAACATAGCATTGACAAACACACAATATTGCACACACAAACGAGTACATCTTAACTCCCACCCCCTCCCTCAAAAAACTAAAACTAAAATGACACATTTTATTACATGTCACATATTCGTATATAAGGATATCATTTAGATATACCAAGGAAATTACAATCATTATGAAAGAAAGCAGCATTATACAAATTTGAGAAAAATTGTTGAAATGAGACATAAAATATTAAGTTACATAGACAGAATAATCGATATATAATTCCACATGATTGGCTATGCATTGTTGATAATATATTAATGAGCAACACTATACAATTAGTTACTTTACTCAATATTATATTGCGGGCACCAGGCGGTACCCACCGCGAAGGGGATCAGTGATGTTTTCATAATATTAAGTATATTTCGATTTCATGCTACGAAAGAAAAAATAACAATAAATTATTTCAAAGGAAATCAGATTTTTTAAAAGCTTTGGTATGTAGGTCTAGGAATGTTGATAAATCCAGATTAAGTGAAGCAATTTTATGCTCATTTACTGGTAAATTGTTACTGTTTTCCTATACTAGTGTACTTTGGAAAAACAATGTGTCTCTGACAATATTTTACATCTAACATGATTTATTTAAAACACTTTTGCCAATTAATTACTGAGCATTTAATACTCATGGAGAAAATACCATACGTTCATATCTTTTCTTGTTTTTAAAGAAATAAATCGACTAAATAAGTTTGAGTCTCCTTTGAAAGCTTAATTCGATTTCTCGTCTTGAAATTTGACGTATGATTCATACAATCTTATGAAATTGAACTGGTATATATGTATTTACATTTTTAATTTATCTTGTTCAAGTTTTAATGAGGCATACTTAAATTACGAGAAAAGGGATCTGTCTTGCATTTGTGATAAATTTAGTCTATTTCAATATATATTCTATGAAATTGATTGAATTATCTTGAATTCATTGCACAAAGACGATTTCGAACATTAAATTCTGCATCGGAGCCGTCATGAGTTAAGACGAGCTCTTATGACATCTGAAGAAAATTAGTGTACATGGGTTGACAATGATTAATTTACCAACTAGAATATAAAGTAAGTAAATTAAGATTGGTACTCAGTTATCTTCAGCTAGGCGAAATTGAAGTGCTTGATGACAGGAAATCGTGTGATAGAAGAAAAAAAGATTTGCAAAGTGCTTTATACCTTTGTGCCGAACAAAAGTTTTTAAGTCGCTTTTTGTAACGGAGCCGGGTTTCTTGTGAGATAATGAAAAACTTACCGTCAAGTTTGAAAGAACATAAATATTGAATGACAAAATCATCTTTGTTTGATCAAACTCGGTTCAGAGACGGCTGAAATATCCATAAATATAACGATTTATAATATTTGTGGTGCCCCACAAATATTCTATAATTTGAACCAGCAGTTGAATAAACGAAATTGCGCATTATACGTTTTATTCCAGCTAATGCCGATGCTGTCTTTTTGTTAGCTTTTTCGTGAAGTACAACCAGCCGGCTTATGTATTGGTATCATTAATTGATTGATTAATTAATGAACGTTCACCGTATCTTTTTGAAAGTGGAGCTGAATTGGTATGATAGCCGGTATTAGCTACATTTCACCCATTTTGTGGTCTAAAATTACCTTTATAGCAATTTTAAGTCATAAAACGCACTAGAATTGTCATAAATAAGAATAAGAGCAATAACCATGTACTTTGAAGGCATTTGAGGTCTGAGACAAAAACTCAACTATACCTTTAATGCCTTTGGCTTAATTTCGCACGACCGATTTGCCATTGTTTAAATGCAGGCCTAATATTGCCTAATATTGGAGTACATTACATTCTTTGCGACTCATTACCATTCATCAGGAGTGACCCGGTGACACGCAGTCCAAATTGTTAATTTCAAATTCCATTTCTTTGTTACTGCACCTGTCTTTGTATTTGGGATGTGAAATGTGTCACAGTACATGTGAACGTATGTTAAAATGTGAACGGCAAAAGTGGCATGTTTGTAGAATGTATACAACTAGGTAGTCCGGGGTGCGTTATTTTTTTCTGCGGCACAGATTGGGGTTAGGTGCGTGTTGAGCCTATGGGAAAGTTTAGGGTTAGGGTTAGGGTTAGGGTTAAATCAAGACCTCTTTAACAACAAAAGAAGCCCCAATCTGTGCCGCAGAAAAAAATGACGCGTCCGGGGTCCGTGGTATACTTTATACAGTGCTATGAACTTTTATTATTAAAGAAGAACTAACCCAAAGAATACGTGTGGGTATTCTGAAAAACGAGATGAATGCCTTTTGATGTACAATAAATTTTTACAAACATGTACAAGAGATATATAAATGAAGATTTCTTGGCACGATGTAATGCCTTTTAGCATGGCATGGGCGCGGCCATTTTCTTGAAAACGTGACGGAGCCGGTAGGCCTACCAGGCGGAGTTGAGCATGACATGCATCAAGCTTTCCTTTACATTTCATTGGGGGACAATCATAAAAGAGAAGGACAAATTACATTTGTTGAAAGATATGTCATAGGGATATAATAGGGTAACAATTGTAAGTCATTTATTTATAATTACGATAAAATATAGCGGTTCAAAAGTCTATTTCATTTATGCGATACCTTTACCCCAGAACAGCACCAATTTATTTATGCACTTTGCGTTCTGGCAAGTGGAGTACAAATAATAATATCAGGTGATTGAAATGCTTCAACACCACAAACACCTAGGAAAGAAGCATCCCTAAATTTGAATACATTTAGTTGATACACGACTCCGCATAGTACGTCATGCAATCAAGAAAATGGCGATGCCCATGTCTTGCTAAGTTCACTTTGGCGGGGAATCTTGTAGATTGATGGGCAAGAATGCAATACATTTCTCAGAACCACTAAAGTTATTCTTAGGGGTTAGTACCCCTTAATGACTTTCTCCTCAGTATAATATTTTACATTAACAGATAATAATTGATGTCAGAAATTGTGTATCGATCTTTTAGCCATCATGCTATTCACAAATTGAAATTTGAAAGTGGAATAATCAGTACAATCTATTTATTGAAGACAATATAATGAAATTAGCTGCAGTGTTATATACATTGCATGATGACAAGGTCTCCTGTTTATAAGTGAATGTAAGAACTTACCATCAGTAGACCAGGAGCAGCGATTCTGAACAAGATGGTAGCGACAGGTCAAATATTGTCGAATATTGTCTAAAAATTACTCCAAAGCTGCCAAGCTACTGATTAAAGAACCGTAAAGGATCACTGGACAATTTATATGAGAAATGAGAATGACGAAAGCATGATTTTTACATCACCTCTGACATTTTTGTTTTGTTTTAATAGAAGTAGGGGGTAACAGGCGGCTATAATGTGCTGATAATGTGAAAGGAATGATGGGCTCATATTTTTGATCGGATCAAAGTGGTATTTTGGAAATTAACATGAAATTTGATATACAGACTATTTATTTTGGATTAATTGACCCCCCCCCCCCGGTGCTAATGAGACAAACATGACAAATCTGTCAAGAATTGACTGGTTATTAAATGTTAACTTACATGTTGCTCGCTTAGGGATGGAGTTAATACTACAGGGGTGTGAGTGACGGTGACTGAGCCGAAACAAATAACTAACGCTCACCTGCAGCACCTCGTCTTAGGAATAATTTACCATTTAATTTGAGAATCATAACTTCCTTAGAGACCTTGAAATCCAAGCTGAAATCTTATCTGTACTTGGCACTATGACACTCATCCAAACTTTCTCGTCTAAACTTTATCATTCTTTCTATTTTTCTTGTGCGCCTCGGAATAGCATTGTCTAGATAGAAAGCGCTATACAAATGCCTATTATTATTATTATTATTATTATTAAAAAGAGCACACCTCCGTTAAAAAATCAAAAAAATCTGCCAGCACCGATAATTGACGAAAAAATTCAAATAGGAAAATAACATTTTGAATTATTTGTGATATTACTTTAACTGATGGAAGTAGAAGGAAATAGAACACCTCGCTATGTAGGTGTGCCCTTATAAAAAGTACCATGGTAACCATGTTTTTGTTGTCCAAATTACCATCCACAATCAAACAACCATCAGACAATGATAAACATAGGGTCATCAAACAATGTATTTCATTGTTTGGTACCATGATTATCATGGTTACAATGGTGGATGGTAATTTGGAGGGGGAAAAAACATGGTTTGCAAGTTCAAATTAGCCCGTTGATCTTACCTTTCAAAGATGTATACTGCTTGAAATAATTAAGAAAGGTCAGAACAAGGTAGAATGATGCATTTGGGCTTGTGTTTTAAATCGGAGCTGCATCGGCCCATTCCGTGGCAAATTTGTCTGGACTTGTTATCTTCATGGCTTTCCAGTACCAGATGTGATGTTTTAATGCATTGTGGCCTACCACATAGATGAGATGCTTGAAGCTCACATGAAAGTTCCCATGATCCATGGATATTGGTCAAATAAGCGAGTCTATGAGCCGATCTAACTGTCTTACCCTTCCAAGGGATTACCACATCTACCATGCCATGACCTGATTTGGACTTTCGACCAGTATAAAGCCAGCATCCATCGTCGCTGCTACTTTTATCTGTTTTGTTTTATAACAAATTACTATAGTGTAAGCACCATTCCTGTACTGTAAAATGAAATCGTGACATGGCTGCTCTAGACCAGTATGCACTTCAGACCAAGACTGGCACTGCGGCTTGTTGCAGTGTGTTGGTGTTGAAATGTGATAAATAATTACACCCCAGAAGTACACGTAATAAAGAACATTTCTCATAACGGATAATTAACCAGGGACATGATGTCCCTGAATTAATGAAGGCTTTTAACACATATGTCTACCAAATAAATGGTTATGAATGTACTGTGCTCACACTAAATAATACAAATAACAACTGGGCTATATATGCTGTAGTTGTCGTCTTGCCTGACATGTATTGTTTAAAGTAAATAAATCAACAAAATAAAAACAAACGATAAACAGAAGACATGTCTGCATGTGCGACAGTTTCTTTTTGTTACCCCACTTCAAACAAATGCTATCATGGTATTAGAAAGTAATCAATTTTCCATTTCACACGGCATACGTTGAGTCGTATCTTACCTCAATGTAAACTGCACTTCATCTTTGTAGTCAATGAAATCCTTTTAGATTTGGTGTATTCCTCAAACGAAAGCAAATATTCATGAAAGCACTTTGAGCAGCAAAGGAGGTGATGTTGATCACTACATTACTCCGGAAAGGGCTCATAATGTGAATGTACGGGCAGCCCCATTCGCTCTGATCAGCTCAATAGTCAGAATATCTCAATTCAAAGCTGATTTCGAGAATTGTAACAATTTAACTATGTGGAAACAATGATTAGAAGACGTCAGGTGTAGAGGAAACGACCCATTCTCAATTTAAATTTTCTGGAATTTGTTGCCTAAAAGTAGTTCAAAAGCGTCGAGAATTAAGTCGCTAACTTTCTGCAGCAGGACAGGTGTATTTAGGAAATGTCCAAAGAGCAAGGCCTTAATCATAAAATTGACACGAGATGGCGCTGTAGATCCCTAAAAGACTTAAAACTGGTACCATTGAGCTTAATTAAATAAGCTGGATGGCACTCATCGATTTCACCATTGAGCTACGCACATTGTAGGTATTGGGGATTGTGCCGTACTCCTGTCGGCTGCTCAATCGTAATGCATGCCGGACAGGCGTATGAAAGATGACATCATTATTTATATTTGGCATACACATTGAAATACATGTATTACGGCCCTGTATTATCACGGCTGCTAATAGGACGCTTATAAGTATTGACATGTTGCCTGTCATCTTGCTGTGCACTTTTTCAGAAATCGACTATTTCCTTATTTAATCTAAATGATCCAGTCTTGTGCATATCATCATGAATACACGTTATGCGCTGTATAAGGCTAATATATGTTCGCTGTATAAGGCTAATATATGTTATGGTTTACTGATATACAATTGATTTAATTTGATTAGATTTATTTATTTCTGTTTAGTTTTCTTTTTCTTTTTCTTTCGCAGTTTTACAAAAATATAACAAACAATTCATTGCCAATTTTACACATGGCAAAAGAGTATATGTAGAATAAAGGCTGGCGGTAACTAATCGAAAACATCAAACATGAGGGTTGACAAAGTAAGCAAAGCTTCATAGCATGACTACCCTCAATGGATACATAATACTACAAATATGGAGGAACAAATATTGGTAAAAGTGGAAAAAGAGATGGAGAAAAAAAGAAAAAGAAAGAGGGGTGTACATCAAGATTCAAAGATGTATGTGGTAGTTGGATTTCAATTTGATATAATTTGTTATGAACATAAAAAAGAAGATGCACATTTGAGTATCTGAGAGTGGCCAACTTGGGATATAATATAGAATGAGAAGATTCGTAAGGTTTTTGGACAATACTGTAAACCTGGGCTAGCTGCGAGTCGGAGCCTTGAAATGTTTGTATATACAAAAGAGTGTTTATAATATAGTCAGTATCCCAAGCAGCTAGGCCACTATTTATTCACTCGTTTATTCATACACGGTCATGGAAGGTTATAATCAATGTGTCCAGGGGCGTACGTAGGATTTTTTCAAGGGGGGGGGGGGGGGGTTTAAAATCGGGACCAAAATATTTTGCTCCCGAAAATGTTTAAATCGCGCCGGCCGAAAAGTCGCTCAGAGGGGGGTAAGCGGACATTTTTTTTTTTTTTTTGGTCTCGAAATTTGAAAATTTGACATATTTCTTCGTTGGGGGGGGGGGGGGAGGGTAAGGTCGCCTTTTTTAGGTCAGCCGTGGCCGTGGGCATTTTTTTTTTTTTTATTATTTTTTAAAAAAAATAATTAAAACAAAATAAAAAAAAATCCAAAGGGGGGGGGGGGGGGTTTACACACATAAAAATACCAAAGGGGGGGTTTGAACCCCCAAAACCACCCCCCCCCCCCCTGCGTACGCCCCTGAATGTGTCAATGCATTGAAGCAGAAAGACTAAGAAATTTCAAAATTATCGAGTTTGGTATAAACGATCGACGGGCTAACGAGGAGAAATTATTAAGATTGAAGGTAAGCAAGTTTTGATGGTGGATTTAAAGATAATAATAAACAAGAAACTTTCTTCTGCTATTTTCAAGGAAAGCATAATCATTATCAAATGTATCGTATTACTTATTTATTTATATAATCCATTCAAAAATACGCTATATTAATATGAATATTAAACGAATGTCATATTCTTTTTTTTCAAATACTTATTGATGGTTCTGAGAAACCAGTCTATTGAGAGCCACCAAATAATCAAGAAAGAATACTGTTGTATGTTAATACCGTGAAAGTAAAGAAAGAAGAAGAAGTAATAAGCCGTTAATATAAGGCTGTAAATAAACGAATATAACGGCTGTAAATACCTCCCAGAAGAGGCGATAGTGATTGATATAGACAGATGAAAGGCAAATCATGAAACAGAATGAAATTTAGGTTGGGCAAGAAGGGTGTGTCTATTCCAAAAGAAAGGCAGATTATGAAACAGAAAGCAGTAAGAAATTTAGTTAAAAATAGGGTATAGACATTGGCATTTGTAGTATGAGGGTCCTTATGTATGTTTTCAACTGAAATTGAACATTGTATAGAAAGAGAATTATGATTTATTTACAAAAGTAAATGTAAATGCTAGTTACTAAACAGCCTGCGATACTCTGTGATAAAAGATGTGTCATGGATAAATGAAAAAATAAAAGATGCATGTTGTTTTCATAATGATAACGCATTCATGGTTCATAATGATAATTCCTAATACGTAATCGTATAGCGCTTAATACAGCGCTTTGGATATATTATATAGGTTCTCTTTTTCCATTTGCTGTAACCAACTAATTTTGAATTACAATGTCAAAGATATTTCAATGCTCATTTCTGTTATATCATTACGTTTATTATTATTGTCTGTCGTTGTTTATATTGTGTGAGAAGAAATGAAAAATAAATTGGCTCTTTATAATATAGAGCGACACTACTACTACTACTACTACTACTACTACTACTACTATATAATTATATATCTCCGAGATAATGTAAAAAGTAGGAGTGGATCATAACCTGTGCAAGTATGTCTTGAATAAAAAGTTTCGACATGTTCCATATTCGGATATACTAATTCCCATCAAAATCATCGTCTTCTTCAACTTTTTCATATTTCTTATTCTTTGGGGATTGAATTGAACATTGCAGAGAGATCCTATATTAGAACATATGCCCGTATGATCTGTATGGGTTGTCACTATGTCGCCATCTTTAGGCAGGGGATGGTACAGGCACTAATTCTGCGACGCCTATAGCCCAATGAAAGGATCGAGACCGAGGCTCATTTGCATACGGACCGCAGCATACGGATCCGGCCCCGCGTGTATAAAAAGGAATGGTTCTCGCTTGCCATTCACAGTATCCAAAGATTATTTGCTTGACATACTCGTTTCGCTGCATCTTTACAGACCAGAAAACCTCAATTCATCATGGCTCCAACAGCTCAAGTTGCTAAGAAAGGCTCCAAGAAGGCAGTCAAGGCCCCTCGGCCCAGCGGTGGCAAGAAGAGGAACAGGAAAAGGAAGGAGAGTTATGGAATCTACATCTACAAAGTCCTCAAGCAGGTTCATCCAGATACCGGCATCTCCAGTCGGGCCATGATCATCATGAACAGCTTCGTCAACGACATCTTCGAGCGAATTGCCGGCGAATCTTCCCGCCTCGCTCAGTACAACAAAAAGTCAACCATCAGCAGTCGCGAGATTCAGACCGCCGTCCGCCTCATTCTCCCTAGTCCACTGCCTGGACTGTTCTCTACATGATCCGTCGCGCGATCCGTGCGCGCTCACATATTACTAGTACACCAAAATATACACGTACGGAAACAGAGCCTGAGAACAGTCCAGTACACCTCGGCAGTTTCCCCCTAAATTCAGGGGGAACTTTTATTCCTCCCACTTCACCCACTGATCTCTACCCAATTGGGTAGAGATCAGTGGTCAGACCTTGCTTTGTTTTGATTGGTTCCCACTCATGCCCATCAAAAGATTCGGTCACTGCGCAATCTTACAACGATCGTCAACCTATAGAGGTCTAGGCTCTTTTCAAAGCCATAATTATTAAATATTATGAAATATATGTACGATCTTACACAAATTACCAGCAAAAATATCTTCAATATTTGTTTAAACAATAATAAATAGTATTTAATTTGATATTGTTGATTTTTTTTTTCTTTTTTCAAACAGTTTGTAAAGTTTCGATATGATGTAATCGGCAAAGACTTAGTAAACATGCGTTGCTGGAAGACTATTCAAAACGTGTGTGAATAAAATGCTGTGCTGGCCTGCTTTGTTTTGATCTATTTTCCTCAATTATCTGCTATACATACACAACGTTTTCGTAACTGGTAGTGGATGAAAAGAAAAGTGAGTATACCATTCTTAATTTTCATTGTAACATGCAAACATTGTTGAAAAATGAGTGTGCAAGGGATCTTTTCCCCGCTCTTCACTTTGATCCAACGAGACTTCTCTCTGCATCTGCCGCATACCTACCGGGCGGCTAAGGCAGCGCCTCTACCTGAAATTACGAGTGCTGACCGTACGCGTACCCACACATAGGAGCATCACTATCCTGGCTGTGTAGTAAAAGCTGTGCTTTTGATTCTCAACATTTCAAACACCACTGTACAAAACTCAACTGATTTACAAAAAATCGGTACTTTAGTGACAATTGATGACACCTAAATAGCAGTAAAATACATTTTTTTTAACTTACTGATGTTAAAAAGAATAATTAAAAAATTCAAATTGTAAGTCTAGTGTCAAACTTTGCTTACAGCTGCATCGACATGATTGTGTACAGTCTATGTAATATTGTGTGGTGTGTGTATTTGTGTATGGGGGCTAAAAATACCCGCCTCACAGCAAGCATGCAGTGTTAGAGGTCAATACGCATTGGCATTGACTCTCTATGCTTTGCTGGAGTGCGCGTACCTACCTGCTAGCTGCTGTAACCTGACGCGAACATTGTTCTAAAGTATTCGAACGTAATAAAATATTTAATGTAGAAATTGAAAAATTAGACCTACACTATATCTACAATAAATTAAATGTCCTCGTGTCGACAATCAGTAGATCTAGATCTGGCTCTGCTTTAAATTAATGCCTTTATTTTTTGGTAGGCGGACGCGGACTGAGCTGAACTGAGCTGAGTACATGTATAGACTACTGTTACTTTTTGTGTTAGCATTATTATTCATATTAGTGAGTGTTACTAGATCACCTAGATCTAGTAAAAGTATGTTACAAAAAGAATTGAGAATAAAACTTGAGTTGAGAGCTGCCCAGGCCAGGCCACAGCTAGTCTAGTTAAGGGCTCCCTCGAAATGTTTTTTATGATATTATTCGAAGGAGCCTTACTTTGCTCCCATAGGGTCCCATGGAGAGGTAGGTAAACAACGTATCAAATTTGTCCAAAATCACACTTTCCCGCACCCGACCAGTATTGGACAGTGGCTTTGATAAATTTTGTTGTAATTGTAGTCCTAATTACCTCCTGAATTTAAAAATCGGAGGTAAAAATAATAAAATAAAAGCAATTTTCTTACCAGACCGATACAGCTCAGCTCCCTTTTCACGTGTACCGTGTGAATTCACGATCTCTACACAATGGTGATGACCTCTGACTGGCACTTCGTAAATGTGCTGCTTCCGTATAATGCGCTGAATAACACTCATACAGCGCATTATACGGAAGCAGCACAATCACGGAAGTGCCAGTCAGAGGTCATCACCATTGTGTAGAGATCGTGAATTCACACGGTACACGTGAAAAGGGAGCTTCGCTGTGTCGGTCTGGTAAGAAAATTGCTTTTATTTTATTATTTTTACCACCGATTTTTAAATTCAGGAGGTAATTAGGACTACAATTACAACAAAATTTATCAAAGCCACTGTCCAATATTGGTCGGGTGCGGGAAAGTGTGATTTTGGACAAATTTGAGATGTTGTTTACCTACCTCTCCATGGGACCCTATGGGAGCAAATTAAGGCTCCCTCGAATAATATCATCAAAAACATTTCGAGGGAGCCCTTAAGGCTAGCCACAGCCACAGGAGAAGTTTTGCCAAATAATAGAATGAGCATAGCCCTAGGCTAGGTCTACATACATGTAGTACATGCGTACATGTACCTTTTTCTACACTGTACATTAGTCGGCACTAATGCGTTTGACGTAGTGTCCAGCTCGCATTAGCGAACAAATTTTTATTAACATTGTAGATCTTTCACCTTTCACCTGAATTTCAATCAAATCGAATGGGACATCGAGAACCTTCCAATTAGGCATCTTTCAGGATTTCAGCAAGGACTTCTACTCATCTTCATTTTGTAATGATGACCATGAAACTGAAATTTAATTTTTCTTCTTATGTTTCATGACTCAAAGTTCAATTTTCCAGTTATAGATGTAAAGTCTAAAGAACTAAAAATATACCTACTACATGTACATGTACATGTGTTGTGCACAATGCAACTTCGATAAGTGTCAGTTTTAATTTATCTTAAGATTCTCCAATTTCTTGCATTAGTTATTTTCCAATAGATTTACACTTTGTGCAAAGAATATCGTTGTGCAACAGTCACAGATTATCAATATCATAATGTGTTACACATGTCATTCAGCAGAACCTTTGCATTATGTTTGTATGTCCACTAAGTGTTTATAAAACTCAATGTAAATTTTGGTGTATGGTATTGAAATTAGAAGCTTATGGTATTAATGATTTCTGTCAACTTATTAATTTACAATTTATTCATGCATTTCAGATTGGATGTCTGAATTTCAGACCTGAAGAGCTTATTGCTGCCAGCTCTTCCTTACTGCTGTGATCCATTATGGCTTTCTCAGATACTCTACATCGATTCTCAGATGACGATATTATAAGAGCCCTTGGGTATGCTTCTGACAAACTTGGATTTCCAGATGGTTTCAGGACTGAACAGTCAACTGCGCTGAAATCTTACTTACGTGGACATGATTTGTTTGTGAGCCTCCCAACAGGGTTTGGTAAGAGTGTGATATTTCAGGCTGCACCGCTCTGTGTCGACTTTCTACGCAGACTTCACCTGCCACAACAAGATGCCAGTAAGAAGGCCATTGCTCTCATTGTCATGCCTTTGAGATCATTAATATCAGATCAAATGAGCAGGGCTAGAGAATTGAATATTGATGCTGCAGACCTTACCGGAGGTATGAATGACTCTATTCGTGAGGGCCTTTCTTCTTCCAAGTACTCGCTCCTTTTTGCGAGTCCCGAGGGATTGTTGGGAGATGATGGTCATGAGCTGTTCAGGATACCAGCCTTCAGAGAGCAGCTTTGCGGACTATTTATCGATGAAAGTCACTGTGTCTCCAAATGGTAATTTTCTACACATTTTCATTCATGAGTACATAGATAAACAGTCTGTTTTTTTAATTCTTTGTGTTAATTGGACAATCAAATTTTCCCTAAATATATTATATCTCAACAAAATTAAAAATATTATTTTATTAATAAATTTATATTTGTGCCACATTGAGGTTTGTTGTGGATAAAATGTTTTTTTAAAGGTTCTCTGGCCCTCGCATGATTTTTATCTGGCATTGCTCTATCGCATGATTAATCTTTTTAAATCTTGTTTATTTTATGTATAGGGGATGCTCATCAAAGGACACAAAGGCATTTCGAGCTGCATATGGCCAACTAGGAGAAGTGAGGGCCAGATTCCATTCCGCTATTCCTACTGTTGCCTTGACTGCCACAGCCACCAAAGAGATACGACGGGATGTTTCAGATAGTTTGGGACTGAGAAACTTTGTCTTGATAGACCGATCGCCAGAGAGGAAGAACATCAAGCACATTGTAATGAGGTCTAAAACGAAGAACCTTGATCATCTATTCAAGTGGATGGCCGATGACATCATAAAATATGGAGTGGCTACAGAGCGGACAATAATCTATTGCAGTTCGCGCAAGATTGTCAGCGAATTGTACTCCACGTTCCTACACTACCTTCCCAAAACTTGTCAGAAACATGTGAATATGTTCCATACAAACACTGAGAGAGACGTGCAGGAGAAAATTGTCAACAGCTTTGCAGATGCAGAAGGGGAGATAAGGTTATTAATAGCAACAATTGCTTACGGCATGGGAGTTGACTGCAAGGGACTTTGTCAAACTATTATTTTTGGCCGCACTGTAAACATGGAAGACTACATGCAAATGAGCGGAAGGATTGGGAGAGACAACAGGCCCAGCATTGCAATTTCTTTGTTGTATCCTGGCGATAGTGTAGGAAGGAGCACTTCACAGAGTATGAGTGACTTCTTGCAAGGAATTCGTTGCCGCAGGGAGATTATCAGGGAGGTGTTTGGAACTGCACAAGGACCAGATACTACCATAGACTCCCATGACTGCTGCGATGTTTGCACCAATGCCTGCAAATGCAACGGTGATACTTGTAGTGCTAAGGCAACAAACCTTGAAAGGGGCTTGCAACATGCATTACAATTTAAAGGGCCAACAGAAGAGCTGCCACTCAATATCCCTTCACCTGCTGAAGTAGATCACCTTGAAAGGGCATTAGACGACTACAAAACTAGTCTTGTAACTGAAGGACACATTTATTGTGGAGAGGACTTGGTCACTGGATTTTCAGATGCAATGGTTAAGAAAATTGTACAAGATTGCAATGTTGAGTTTTCATATAGTGGATTTGTTGCACGATATGACTTTCCAAGTCGTCAGATGGCATCTGATGTATGGTCAATTTTGTGTACAGCTCTAGGAAGAGATGCAACATCGCTACATGTAAGTGGCCAGTTTTATAGTGTTGACAGTGACTCAGAAGAATTTGACATGTGGTCTGACTCTGAATTTCAGGAAGCAGTGATTGGATCCGATAGTGAAGATGACTAGTTTTTGTCATGAATTTCATTGGTTGTCCATCTTTGGGGGCAATTCCAGGGTTACTC